>DVQG01000516.1:0-14233 GCA_018231605.1 Papilio ambrax
ATATACAGACGAATTGAATACCTCCTTCTTTTGGGAAGTCGGTCAAAAATAATAATTACAATCGTGTCAAAATGCTTGTATAAAACAGACCTACATATAGACTATGTTTGGTGTTAGACTTTATACTACACACTTTTAAAACAAGCTTAAATAATTTATGATACAATAAACAAATTGATCACTATCTATAATTGCGAGTACACAAGTCAAACAACGCCGACATGCCCTCGGTAATGGCGCACTCCACAAAAACTATTTTTATGCAAACAAAATATATAGGATAGCACGATAGCGAACCCTTGTTTAAACACCCCTTACCTAAAAACTTACATTTCACCTCTAACAAAAAAATTAACTTTAACCAGTCGGCTTAAAGAGTAAATTCGCTTGTTGGCAGGAAGCGTAGGCTTTATAATACATTTCGATCTGAATTTTAGGCGTGCATTTGGCAAATTGAAAAGTTTACGGTGTGTGCAAATGCTGCGTAAAGTGGTGGTAAGCTTGCCACATGATGTATACCGATTATATAATAATATATTGCGTACTGGCAAACATTTACCAATATTAATTTACACTGTAAAGTCATTATACATTATACCTTGAAAGCAAAGTAAGTTATTTTCTCATGGTAAAACAACGTAACTATTCGTAACAAATTCATACGTAAAATTTTGACGTATGCGCTTTTTAATTGTATTTTGAATAGTAAGTAATTTTTAAAAACACAAGCTTTACATTTTAATACAGAAACCTCTATCATAAATGGCATGTCAATTATTTTTTCACCTTGGACAAAACCAGTTGGAGTTGTTCGGTGCACAAAAGTATAATTTAGTAGGCATGTTAGTGTGGCGAATAACATTCTATGAAGCCACAGTAAAGCAGTACGTCTTAACATTAACGACCGTACTACAGAGTGTAACGACGCCAAATTACACACTCCTACGACTTCAAATTACAAACACGACGGCCAAGATTCAAAAAGTAGACTTGCGTCTAAGCTGTTGCCTCTGAGAGATTGCAATAGCGTAGGTATGTTTGATTTTAGATTACGAATCTAGCATTTCAAATAATCTTTAAAATTCGAAAATAATTGGTCAAATATTTTAGAAACAAAACAAAAAGTTTCTGCTTCAAAATTAATTTAGGTACTTTGGTAAAAGTTATTTTTAATCTTTTTGTACCCAAAGAAGTACACAAACAAACCCACGCCAATAAGAAACCCGATAGAAGCGTCACGGCGCGGCGTGTACCAGGGGCACAGCGCCGATAACCGGTGAGCATTCCCTCGGCCCCTGCCGGCCGGGATCCCGAGGCCCGGGGAGAATTTTATCTTGCTCTCTCTTTAGGGTTGACGATACAGTGTGCTTATTTTTATTGCAGCCTCGTACATGTGTTTTAAACACAAGAATCGATTAAGTAGCGGCATTAGTACAAAAAATTCTAACTAGAATGTAACAAACTTACAGAGTATTGCCAATGAATGTAATTCTTTAGCGATATTATTCTTTCAAATGTTCCTAGTAGCAATGCGTTTACATAAAATTTTATAAGTAAGCAAAAATGTAAACTTGTTTAATATTGTTTTCAAAAAGTTACGAAATCGTATATTATTTAAAACGTTAGCACAGCCCTGAGGCGTGTAAAGCGCGCCAAATGTTTGCAGCGTTTGTGAGCGAGGGCAGAATTGGCGGGATGTGATTAGAAATGCTACGACTGCCCACCCCACGAGCGCGGCGGCGTTATGTGCGCTATGCGACTGCTAGCTTCTGATTCATTAGTCACGCGGTAGTAAACAGATACCATTCGATTGGTATTTATTTAAAAAGTAACGCGTACAAAATCTAGGTTAGGTTTAACATCTGAGTAATGTTCAATCAACATCAGAATTTCTTTACTATTTTATTTTCCAGTCAATACAAATTGAGTGAGTTATATAGCTCCACTTTATGTATGCTATTAGAATCATTATAGACTCGTCAGTCATCGTCAGATAGCGATATGGAGATTGCTTGTTAAACTTTGCCTGCGTATACGTTTTCAAAGACTTTCTTGTGCAATACGAAATAAACCTTATCACATAGCAATAACGTACAAAATGGTTTGTGTTCTTCTGAATATATTTGAACAAACATCGATAAAGTATTTATCTGCGAGTTTTTATCGTCGATTTGGTGGTTATTGTTAGATTTTAGCTTAACAATATTATGAAAATTTTTAATTTGTATTTTTGTTTTACGTTCAGTGAAATTTCAAGCATTTTCAAACACATACATCATTCTGTAGCACGAAATAAACAAGATTGACGTAGGCAATGTGCCAAATAGTTAGTTGTTGTTAAACCCTTACAATGTTGCCTAAAGACTTGTACGGGTAATTATATCTTTACAAATAATAATTATTTTCCACAGATATCACAAGATTTCACACTCCAATTCATCATACGGGCGGCCATACTTTGATAAGATCAGAAATTAAATGTGACCGTGCATTAATACCAGAACCGAAAATCAATAATAATATGTCGGTGGCAATGGCGACCCTCTTCAATAATACTTGAACGCAACAATAAACACATAATTATCTCCCCAACAGGGAAAATGCATTCTGTCATAAAGCAGTAGAGCTGACATTCAAGTACCAGGGTATTATGAATTAGAGAAGCATTCAGTGTTGCTTAATTACAAAGTGGCGTATGTCAAATGTTGGTGTAGGCGAAAATAGCTACTGACAGTAGCGAAATAATGATGACAATCACGTGCGGTGCTTGAAGGAAATAACGCAATAGAAGTTAATAAATGCCGCAGCAAGTGGTCGAAAACTTTGGGGGGTTTTTGATGACAGATATAATTATTTGAGCTTCGAATACCGGGAATATAATAACATCGAAAATAGTTTTATTTTGGCTCAAACATACGAACAACAATATGTAATCTGTGTTTTTTTTCTTCCAAAAAAAAAACAATTACGAATGACATGTTTTCTACAAAACATTTCAGACCAAGAAATACAAAAAAACTTTCAACAAACAAAATTTTTCGAAATAGGAAAACATAAATTAACCGGTATAAATCCATTCGTTTGACTACTGGAAAGTTTGCATGTCTGTACATCATCAAGCAGCACCAGGCACGCAGCAGGTGACTTACAAAAAACCTTTAAAAACAATCCGAAGCGCGGTATGAAAATTCATGGCGTAAATTACCCCCGAGCGGTCTAATCAACGTCATTGTAAAACTGATTAGTGCGTAATTAAATGCAAGTACTTTCACATTGTAATTCTCCGAAATTTGTAGTGCGAATTCGAGTTAACCAGGAAAGTAGGTAATGTCGGAAGTTCACTTCACAAACATTTCTATGAAAACAGTCGTATTATGATGTCAAATGTCCTCCGCATGCTAGAAATTCGTTCATTAATTTAGTCGCTTCGTTAGGTAGAGAAGTTTGGAAATCAATTTTAGTTCTTAATTTATGAATCCCTGCTATCTCTCTTTATAAATTATAAATGTAAAATGGGTGATTTAAATCATATTGGTTTTAATTAATTCGTGGGGATGTAACGTAAATTGAAGTTAATTTAAAACTTTTAATCAGTTTATACTTGGCAGGTGGCACCAGGTTGTCGACTCGTGTAATTACATGACATCGCATGCGGCTCGCGATTGATGTATTTAGCATAACATTTGCGCCTTAGTTTATTAATGTTATGTCTGTAAAAAGCAAAATTCTTTGTAAAGTCCATTCATCATTCACTAGGTAAAATAATTCACTAAAGGAGCATTAAAAGCTGTTTGTATTTCGGCAATTTCATTTATTTTACATTCATTCAAGCCCCTTGTGAATTAGTTTAAATTAGTTTTCCAGTCACGATGGATTCTTGATTAATAATTCCGATCAGATAAGTCGCGAACCTTCTTACTATGTGTAATAAAACTGGTTTCGTGCTTATGTACTTAAAATTTATAAATTAGTGTAGTTTATGTTGAAAAAAATATTTACAAAGTTGGTCAAGTCGTTTTCTTCAATGCAAATCTGTCGAATATCGATTTTATTTCATATGGTATAAAGCTCAAATTATGTTTGTTTACTACGTGGAAGATTTACGTTTTCCAAGTTAACGGACTCGTAGTAAATACATGATAGTACTAGGCTAGCAGATACGACAAGGAGTTGTTCAATTGAAACACGATACCGAGCGAGACAGCGCTTTAAACATAAATTAGATGCGCATACATTTACATTTCTTAAGATTCTACGCATGGAATATGATTGGTCTCGAACAGACATGCGTTATTTGTACACATACGAGTATAGGAAAGGATCACACTAAACGAAAATTTCGATTTATAATAAATAAATACATTTACAAAAATCTGTTGGTTCAACTGAAAAACATAGTTTTAATTTAAAAAAAAGTGTTAATAATAACGCCAGCTTTAACTGTAAATTGTAGAATTTTATTCGTAAACCTATGGAAGTTAAACCAATAATAATATTTAGTATATAACTCACCAATATCATGTAATCTCTGGTTGTCTTTCTGCGAGAGCGCGGCGAGTAGGCCAGCATCGCCCACGCGCTGTCGCGCCACCGCTATGCCCACGGGAATCGAACCTGTCACAAATACTAGGCGATTTATTCATCTTGTAGAGTTGCTACTATGCTACATTTGAGACTAACCAAAAAGGACCAGGCAATCAAAACCAGTTTAATAGCTACAGTGCACTAGGAAATCATAAATGTTTTATTCTATTCCAACTCAAATAGTGCAATGCAATCGTCAGTGCAAAGTCACAGTTACGAACGATATCATTCGACTTGATATAATTTTACATTGAGTAATTTAAAATTTTGCTAATGTTTTAAAAACGTAATAAAATAATTTGAAAATATTAAAATGACAGCTACTTTCATACAAGTTTTATTTATAACATCGATACGATTGAATCCGATATTACGCCTACGTCCGAGTCTTGTGATTACGTATTATTACTGCGCCAAATGACCAGGCAAACATAAACACGCGTGTAGTAGGTACATGGTATTACCGTTGTTGAGCGAAGCGGGTATGGCGGGCATGTGCTGGTCGGGCTTGGTGCCGGGCGAGGCCTGCTCCAGCTTGACGGCGACCAGCTCCGACATGTGCATGTGGTGCGGCTCGCGCTTCACCTGCACGTGCACGTTCTGACCCACGCCCAGCCACGTGACCGGGTTGGTGCGGCTGCACCCGCCTTCCGCTTGCACCACCTGAACACACCGCTCGACGTTTATGTCACCCTGGTACACGAGTTACCACTTGTTTACATAACTTTTCCAGTACGTTTTGCCGACCGACGCAACTCGATACGGCTAAATTCATTTTAATTAACAATGTCATTGATAAACCTTAAATCAGCTTGTTAATACATAATTAAATTGCCCGCAAATATATGAGTTTTACAATCGATTTTATTTATTGTATTTAAATAAGAAGGATTAAATCCAATTAAGCAGCAGATTCTAGTAATGTTTATTCCGATACAATTAGGTCTAAATTTGCATATTCAATTCTTTTTTCTCAGATAAAGATTAAAATATCAATTTAAATAACATGGAACCTTTTTGGGTGAGTTAGTGAGGCAAGTGTTGCAGGTGCGCTTTGCTTGCTCTGTCTTGATGGTGAGCGGCTGTAAGACGTCTCGGTCACCAGGGCAGCAGAGCTCCGGCAGGCATGCCTTGCCCAGCTTGCCATCTTCCATCTTGTTACACTCCCTGTTAAACAAACAAATGTGTTAATAATAAATTGTGAAATTACATCTACAGGATGTTATGATAGGTTGTTAAAATGGTAAAAATAATAACACATTTAACCACAATATAACGAATGGTGGGTATTTCCATAAAACCGTTAAAGAATAAAGGTTATCTTCGTGCAGGAAAACCAGTGGTACTTATGATTGAGGAAAATATGGTTTCTAATTTTCTGTTCATAAAATTGGATACAGTATCGAGAATACGGAAAATACTGATTTGATTATACCGATTCTTCATCATACTAATATTATAAATACGAAAGTTTAGATGGATGTATGTTTGTTAGAGTTTGTACCCTAAACGGCTGAACGGATTTCGATGGAATTTGGTATAGATGTAGAGGATAGTCTGGAAGAACATATATTTGTTTTTTTTTTAAATTCCACGTGACAGAGTCCCGGGCGAAAGCTATATTAAATTTTACACTCACAGATGATCCATAACATCAGCCGACGATGGATATTCAGTCAGCCTAGACAGACAAGACCCTCGCTGACCTAAATCACACCTATGAACAATACACTCACGATTTACACTCAATTCATCTATGATCCATAAAATATGTAAAAAACAGGAAATTACTTAATATATTAGCTCTAGAAATACCATCGATTACTCACGGGGAACACGGATTCCGTTGCCTGCGTGCAATGAGGCGATTCCTGAAAACAATAAAAAAACTTGCTGTTACAATGAACATTTCGAAATAACTATCAATAGTAAATTTAGGGCAGGTAAAACTAGTTGTTGCTACCGACTCCATGAAATTAAAAAACATAACCTACTAGCCTTCGCCCGCGACTCCGTCCGCGTGAAATAAAAAGAAACAATAGTGAGTAACCTATATGTTCTTCCAGACTATCCTCTACATCTATACGAAATTTCACCGAAATCCGTTCAGCCGTATTGGCTACAAACTCTAATAAACATCCATCCATCCATCTAAACTTTCACATTTATATTACAAGTAAGATTTGTTGAGAAAGCTATGCATTTTACTATCTCAGTATACGTAAAGGTGCGCCTACAATTCCTCACTTTTTTATATTTAAACATCAAGTCAAGAACAATATGACAATGTACCGTGGCAAGGATTAGCATTACGTCCGCGTCGCAAGACAATATGCGATGCCAACGAATGCCATCGACACTTGTACAGTTTATTTATATTACAACTAGCTTTCGCCGGCGACTCCGTCTGTTTGGAAATAAAAAACAAAACTATGTAGCCTATGTGTTCTTCTAGACTATGCTCTACATCTATGTCAACATCGAGATCCATCCGTCTAATCTTTCTGATTTATAATATTAGTGAGATACTAAGAAGTAAGATGTCATTTTTTTGTAGACCGGGAATTCAGAATTGCGATTTGAGAAGCTTAACTCTCTTGGAGCCTCTTGAACGACGATTACAATTACGATGACAACGAGCCTTAGACGATAATTCAAACTAAACGGTTAAATTCAAATTTAAGGCATTTAATTTTAGTTCTTTACCACTTTGAATTACAGATTACAAACGAAGGTTAAGTCATTCACAATTTCAATGTTAAGAAAGTCTCAGGAACCCAACGGGGATTTGGTTAGTAGCAATAGCCGTTCGGTTACGCGCGATTAATTCAATTACAAACCGTTATGCTGTACCAAGGTTCCGATTTTAGAATAGAACGGAACGTTAACAGGAGTACATTTAAATGACTACACATTCACAGTTTGCCCACGCTACTTTAATTCTCACTAAAAATATCGACTTTGAAGTTTCTTGAATTCATACATTAAATTCTCACGACCTTCAAACGTCGTACCAACGAATTATGACAAAGTTTTAATTCACAGAATTTAATTACCCTAAAATAGATTTAATCCTAATTATTAAATAATAAACCTAAAAATAATTAACACATGGTCAATATTACTAAGAAAATCTTAAGAACTAGCAATTGCTCGCGACTTCGCCCGCGTGAAATTGAAAAATAATAAAAAACATACCCTCCGTTACTCACTGATAACGTAGCTTTCTTACGGTGAAAGAATTTTTGAAGGTCCAGTAGTTTTTAAGTTATTTCAATACATACAAAAATACAAATTTTTCCTCTTTATAATATTAGTATAGAAAAAAATACAATAGGCACTAAAATGCTTAAATTCAGGTTGTGTTGCATTAAATTTTATGAGTTACCGAAAAACGAAGTTACGACATCTTAAATACAAGCTTACCGTGGGCTTCCATTGTGAAAGCATCAACACAAAAACATTGTTATCTCAGTTTTTTTATTAGATAGATGACAGAGATGACTATATGTTTCGACAATGGGAACCTACAGAGTTACAAATGCGTTGTTTCTCTGTATAGGGTGACCTCTGGGGAATGTCAGCTGTATTGCTTAATTGTGGCATTGTTCCTTTCAGTGGGGATATGGACCGTTTGCAAAAAAAAAAATGGTTACTATTTATTGCGTTTAATGCTTTGCATTTGTCATTGACGAAAGTTAGTGTTTGCAAGAATTGCGCATGAAAGACCGACGGAACATGACGCTTCAAATTTTTTTTTAATAATGTTATCTGGACATCTGTATTGCAAAAAGAATTAAAACACACTGAATGGATCGCTTCAATGTCTTCGACAGAGCGCGCACTGGACTAAACTATCGCACAACTGTTTAGTCGCGCTTTGATAACTATGAGCTTATATGGAGGTGCGCTCACTACTTGATTTTTAGCTGTAAACAGCAGAATTGGCTGCGACACAATCGACAATCGCATAACAGTTGTGCGATAGTTTAGTCAATGGTGTGCACACGCACTTAGACAAACAATAATGTGCACAAATCTTTTATTGGTTGGTATCTCGGTGCTAAAATGTCATTTAAAAAGGGAATGTTGTAATTATGTTTTTTGTACTTTGCCACCAATAACAGTTAAGTTTTTGTTAACAAATATGTAATAGACTGTTTGTCGACAGGTGTGGCATAAAGGTTGCTTCAAATGCCAGGAATGCGGCATGACACTCAACATGCGTACCTACAAAGGCTACGGCAAACTGCCATACTGCGAAGCGTAAGTACCATCTAAATATATTTTGTACTAGCTAAGCTACTGAGACTTAATCGAGATTAAAAAGAGTAGCCAAGGTGTACTTCCAGGTTCTACATCAATGCCAAATTTCATCGAGATCCGTTTGGTAGTTTAGGCGGTAGACTTAAACAAACATCTATCCATCCATCAGAAGTTTCGTATCTATAATCTATACTATTAGTTGCCTATATCTATACTATTAGTTACTATTCTTAGTTGCCTAAGATGTCAGCAATTATAGCATGTTTTTGAATATTTCTTTTTGTCATTAAAAGCCCTACACTTACGTCATGCTTTAGGCTATATGTTGTCACGCTATTAAACATAGGGAGTTAAAGTTTTGGATACAAAACCCTAATGTGGGAAAGAGACCAT
The DNA here is from genome assembly GCA_018231605.1 of Papilio ambrax. Lineage (NCBI taxonomy): Eukaryota > Metazoa > Arthropoda > Insecta > Lepidoptera > Papilionidae > Papilio > Papilio ambrax. The sequence goes on from DVQG01000516.1 coordinate 9,244, forward strand.
AAATTGCTGCCAACATCAAGAAAGCAAAATTGCCATAGTAAGGTAATTGGTATTTTGACATTTGCAATTGATTATTTGACAAATGTAAACAATAAAATAACATTTTCAAAGGTTTATGCGGATGAAGTCGCAGGGAAACAGCTAGTATTATATAAAAACTATCTTTATCAAGTCATTTTAATAAATGGTATGCTATAGGGGTTCAATAAAAACCACTGCGATTACGTATACCAAAATAAGCACTTGGCTAGGTAAATTATTTTTCATTTTGATGACTGTTCTATTTCTCTTTCAACTTGTGAACCAACAACTTTATTTCCCATCGTCATACGCTTTAAGGGACTAACATTGACCACAGATGTTTTACCTGGTCCACGTTGGGAATAACATTGAGCGTTTCCATTTCTCGTTAACAATGGCACGCAACTCTGTTCACACACGCCTGGGCATTGATGGAGCGCGTCGGATCATTGCCGTCCGGCTGTGCGTTTTCACTCACATCGTGCGCAACTAGTCCGCAACTAGTCCCCTGAATTATTTATTAACTTTCATCTCACATGCTCATAATCTTTATCCTATCAACAATCTTAATAGAGTTAAAGATGCTAACTAATACTAAACTGTTTATATCGACAAAATGCATAATTTAACCTAAAACTCTGGTATGCTTTTTCATCACGATTGATGTTCTGTTTATTTTGATATTCGACTGAAAAATACTAGAAATATCTATTAACAAAAACACATATGTCCGGTTTCTCAGCGACGTTTAACCATTAGTTAGTGTTTAGGTTCGATGAATTCTAGAAATGCGTTTCCGAACTACGTAAATTGAGTTTTACTCCGTTGAAACTTGGATCAACTTAACACTAATGATAAAATAAGTGAAAACCTCAGAAACCCAGCATTATACAGTCTATCGTCACGATCAACCTTGATATTTAAACTGAGCTTAAAATTATAATAAACTTTATCGATGATCTTATCAAAAGGGTTGCGTATTAAACTATAAATATAATGTAGTAATGATGTATGAATCAGTTGGGAATTGCGTTACTCATGTAGTAATTGCCAGATCACCGTCCACATTGTTACAGCTGAGTACAACGACTCGGTAATTATTTATATGAATCATATGTACAGATCGGTTTTCCTTCTACAAAGTTGCTAACTGAATTAAATAGAAGATGTACAATTGTTGAATTTATAACTACGGAAGATGCAGTTTTATGGTAGTTATTGGCCATAAGCGTAGGTTTCTAGTGTTAAGAATAAAATTAGTACCGTGCTGTAGAATTGGCGCAAATATGGATTATCGGCATAAACGTCACGTTCCTAGCTGACAGCTGTCAATGTCGCAAGAAGGATGGATATTAGCGCGCATCCTAAGTCCTGACGAGAAGTGTTGCTCTGAGTTTAAAGCGACAGTATCAATTAAATAAGTTGTCTAAAACTATATATGTAGGCTTATGGAAGTGTTATTACTGTTTTATTATTACCAAAAGAATTGATTCCTAATACTATTAAGGAGTTAAAACATATGTTTAACTAAATATTGTCCAAAACATGTGTTAAAGTTTTATCTCGGTGATATTAACATTATCACATATTATTGAGTGTTTGTACAAGTTTTAGGCTTTGTATTATTGTATTACTTTTCTTACAAATATGTCAATGTCTTAGAGTGAGGAGTTAGCAAGACAGAAAGCTCTCCGAGCAGAGATGATACAATTGGAAGATGTTCTCGGCCAGCTGAGGAAGGAATATGAGATGTTGAGGATAGAATTTGAGCAGAACTTGGCTGCGAACGAGCAGACGGGGCCCATCAACAGAGAGATGCGACATCTCATCACCTCCCTGCAGAACCACAACCAGCAGCTCAAGGGTGAAGTGTCCAGGTACAAGAGAAAATACAAGGATACAAGTCAGGAATTAAATAAAGTAAGGATTTCGTTAATTTTGTTTAAACATTCATTATTCTACAAGGACCTTGTCTTCGATTTTCCATTTAATTAATTTGCACTTATGAATTTACTGGTTTACTAGCTTTCGCCCGCGACTCCGTCCGTGTGATTTAAAAAAAAAACAAAAGTGAGTAGCTTATGTGTTCTTCCAGACTATCTTCTACATTTATACCAAATTTCATCGAAATCTGTTCAGCTGTTAAGCCTACAAACTGTGACAAGCATCCATCCATCTGAATTTTAAAGATTAGTAAGATAATGATTTTCTTAGTTATAAAGGCATACATTTTATTTTTAATTGCATTATAATTTCGTGAATATACTTTGAAAAATTGAAACGATACTATGTTTAATTTGACAGGATTTGGAGAATCAAGAACAAGTGCACGCGCATTTGTATGAGTTGTCAAGACTACTGAATGGTCTCACGTGCAACATTTGTGACGCCAAACGTAAATATGTCAAATCGTTTTTGGATCATATACGAAATTGTAGTGATTTCATCCAAGGTAATTGTGATACTGATATATTTTTGAATGAAAAACTAGATCATGATTTTATCTACACATAGTATAAAATTGAGTGTGTTTGTAATATCCGAAATTCAAGATTTCGGGAAGATGATGTAATTTGATTTGATAATGAAAATCGCATTTTTAATTGTTTTGTCTGTCTGTGTGTCTTTCTGTCAGCAAGCCGCGTATGTTTCGGGTAATCTCCGAAACGAAGGCCGATTTCGACCGGACTTTCACTGAAGGGTAGCTGACGTAGATGGGCATATTATAAGCTACTTTTTTAAATCTTAATATTGCGTGGACGAAGTCGAGGGCAACAGCTAGTAATGATATGTAATTTCAGGTGGTATAGTCGAATGTGCAGTTTGTTCAAAATCGATGCCAGTGGAACAATGGAAGAACCACGCTATGAAGAATCATTACAATATCGCGTGGACAGTCGGCTCAGACCCGATCGTAAGTTTTGTTTATGAATCTCTTCGTTAGTTCCAAAATATATTTGAAAGGGCTTTTTTGCAGCGACGGTATAACAATCATTATCTATTAAAATTTTCGTATTTTTAGTTATGATTGGAAGTAAAATAATCACATTTCTATATATTGTTCAATACGATGTGTTTTAACAATTAAATTTACAGGATTTGAAAAATCCGTATGCCGTGGAAAAATACCTTAAAGAGTATAAAAAAATCGAAAAGAATTTAATTTGCAAATCCTGCAAATTAACACGCGTGTCGTGTGCAGGATTCTACGCTCACATCATTACATGCGGCAAAACCGATGAGGTAAACTATTTTCATAAATATATAGAAAAAGTATAAATCCAGGATAAAAATTGTAATAAACAAATGTTTTTCAGGAAATAGAGAATTTTAAGTCGGTTTGCGACATTTGCAAGAGTAAATATTTATGCATATACAAGAACCAGCATTTAGCGTTTCATAGAGAGCAGGAATATATAAAGGAGAAAAAGTCCCGAGCTTTGGAGTTGGTGCAGTCGAAGGCGGAGGAGGGCGGCACGCCGGGACGCAGGAGGGCTGCAGAAAAGTAACTGTCTTACATTATTTACTATACTTTGTGTGTTGGCATTGACTACTAGAAAAATGATTTATTCAATAGTCTTTATCGGGTCATGAACCTTGTATATTTGTTTTTTAATACATTTTTTTTTATTTTCAGAGCGAAAAATGTTATTGAAGATTATAAGAGCAAGGTAAGTAAAAAAGAGCACATTATGATCTTCTTGTTATATTTTTATTACTTTAATGTTATCTATGGTATTGTTTAATGATTTAATTTTTAATGTATGAATAGAAATTTTACATGATACAACTAATCGCCTGTATGGCCAAACGTTAAATTCTTGCTGTATTAAATAAGTTTTGATCCGTACTTTCCTTGGTTTATTTTAAATGGTAATTGTCTCAATTTCAGTTGAAATATAAATGTGGATCGTGCAGCTTCGGCACGGATATGGAGGAGGAGTTGGAGGGCCACGTGTGCGCGGCCGACGCACTCAGCGACTCCGACTCCTCCTCCTTGCAGCTCGCGCACTCCGACACCGACAGCGATGTCGACTCCAACCTCTCTATGGAGGAGGAGCAAACTATAGACAAGAAGAAACGTATCGACACACGTAAGTCTTTAAATTGTTGAACTAATTTTTATTAAGGAAAAATGTAACTGAAAAATAAATTTAAACTTTCGTTTCAGCTCAAAAAGTATCACATCATATACCATTTAAATTAAAAAGTTCAAGTAATTACATCGCTCAAGCGGCTTTGGATTTGTAAGTTAAAAAAAACAATGTTTTAGGGTGTAGTTGATCTATTGTAGTTGATAATTATAATGCTGTTTTATAATTTTTTCAGTCACAGTATGCACTATACGTTAGATGAATTATTTCCCGATTGGAAACCAAAAGGATGCCAAGAAGTGGACGCCGAAGATTTACCGAAATATTTACCAACTGTAGAAGAATCGTGTAAAGTGAAAATTGGCAACGAAGAGTGGACAACGTACAAACGTTTCGAAGCCAAGTATGACGCAGGTAGTGTTTAATTATTTAAAAATATCATGGTATACGAAATACAAACATTTACACATCCGCTATTTTATACACCTTAGGTATTTATGAATATGTTCCCATTTATTGTATAAAAATAGTAGATCTTGTTTATTTACTAATGTTTCTTTTACCACTCCAACTAAGCTCTAGGCTAGGATATGGTTTGCGACAATAGTCGAAAGGCGAGATTCGAACCCCTAACCATTAGGCTAATGGCGATTGGTTGTAAAATTTAAAAACCACAACAGTCTAGGCCAATTTTAAAGTTACATTATTGTAATAAAGAATGTATCTCTTTAGTAATAAGCATGTTCGTGGGCGGGAGCATACGTTGCGTGTCGTGGGCGGGGGCGCGGGGCGGGGCTGCGCGGGGCGCGGCGGCGGAGCGCAGCTACCTGGCGGTGGCGGGCCCCGGCGCGCCCGACGCCCCGCGCCTGCCCGCC
>DVQG01000517.1:0-14230 GCA_018231605.1 Papilio ambrax
GTAATTAAAAAAACAAAAGTAGCCTATATCTTCTTCCAGACTATCCTCTACATCTATACCATTAACTAGTATTATGCCTCGTCGCACCTCAAGTGCAGTTACAGATAATTCCATAAAAATAATCAAAAAGCATCATTCGGAATTATGAAAATTAAACTAAAACACGTTGGCAAAAAAATAAAGTGTTCCTTAATTATCGGATCGAGATTCAAACTGGAAAACAAAATGCTCGAAACCAGTTATCAATATTAACAGTTAACCACTAGCACGTAACTTATTAAGCTTATAATTGAAACAAAGAAGTATCATTAAATTGAAACAGAGTTATGTCAATGCAAAAAATAGTAAACATTTTTTCTTGGAACATTGCATTTTTGAATAGCACACAATTTAATTGACGACAATATCTGTTTTTGTTTTTTGTAGGTTATGTGATCTCGATCTCTTCTCTCGGTATATTATGATAAGCATTACATCTAAGAATATTTAACTAAAAGTAAATCAGTAGATGGTATAATTATAAGAAAAATTCTGCCAGTTTTCAAGTTTTCATGCGTTCCTTGTGTACTATGTACGTCTTAAGAAAAGCGAAAACACTTCAAAGCAAGTTTTCGCATGAATAATATCTTTCAAAGGACATCAACCCGCAAAATGGTTTATTTCATACAGTAATTACATGAATATTCAGTATCTCATACAAATTCAAACTCAACCATTCCGTTTTGATGGAGGGCTCTGTAACGGTTTTACGTGTGGTGGAATTTTCTTTTGATAATATTCGCATTAAAAAAAAGTAAGTCTACAGCTATATAACATTTACAATTTATATCCTAAATTATTATTTTATATATACAAATATAGAATTGATAAATGATTTCACAATGTTTTTAACCAATTTGTGGTGGCCGAAATGATGTCATTTCCCCAAAAGAAATTTCATATACGTGATTTTTAATAATTACTATAAAAAAAAAAAAAATTTTTCATATTAATAACCAAAATACATTACCACACGATATGGATAATCAGTGTTAGAACACAGGATACTAGTAATATCAATACAAACTTATAATAAGATCGTATTTTTTCGTATTATTAAAAACACCGTTTTTTTTTTCAATTGTTAACGTTATTTACCTATAAATCTTATAAGTACGATTGATGTATGTAGTCGTCACCAAGTCAGTAACAATAGAGGTAATTCTGCCCTATTAGACATACAGACATACAAACAATTGCAGCTCGTATCGTTGGCGCTTTGTTGCATCTAATAATTGTTAAAGTTGGACGTTGACTATTGTTATGTCGAATAGCTTTTGTACAATAAAACCCTACCATCTGTTCACAGATATACGGTTACCCATTTAAACTACTATAATATAACTGAGAACTTTTTAAGCGTTCAGTGATGACAGTTATAAGAACGGAGTATAAAATGGAATAAGAGTAGAATAGAATGGGAGATCAACATACTGAAATTATAAATGCGAAGAATTATGGATAGATGTTTTTTACCAAGTAACTCGTAACGGCTAACAGATCTCGTTTAAATTGGGCAAAGATCACATATGTACAATATTCCGAAAGAACACGCCTGTGTTACTTACTTACTAATTGTTTTAATTCTACGCGTACAAAGTCATGAGAAAAATGTAGTAGTGAATAAAAAGTAGATTGACGTTATCAAATATAATTTTTAAGGACAATACAAAAAACGACATTTCACTGAACATTGGTCGTATCGTTGTTTAGACAGCAGAAGCTGACAGAAAAAAAACACGAGTGATAAGCGTCCTTTATTCTATAGTCTACATTTTACGTACTTATAGATTGATCTAATGACTACGGTCTGGGGTTTAAATCGCAAAACGTCCGCACTAATGAGTTTTGGTTTTCAGATTTTTCACCGATCCGAGAGCTCTTCATATTCAATCAAGCTTGGATTTTTTCTACTCATTTATTACCTAGACATGGAGGCCAGGTTGAATGCAGTTAAGTACGTTAGCTTAAATCAATAAAAAAGTACTACGATACACGGGTACACTCTACACAATAAAACGTAAACACTAGTAAATTTGCGTTCTATTGTTCGATCCACTAATATAAACACTGAAGAAGTTTAATATGTTATAATAGGTACTATTAAATAGTAATAAGTGTTTTGTTTACTTTACGCCTGTTACTATTACTATTAATAGTGCCGCTGTGTAATACGTAACATAAACATGTAAACAAAGCTAATAATCGTTGAGTTAAACACGATTAATAATATGAATGACACATGATTATTAAATGTGCAATAATTACCAATTACTAATATTATAAATGTGAAAGTTTAGATGGATGTTTGTTAGAGTTTGTAGTCTAAATAGCTGAATAGATCTTGATGAAATTTGGCACAAACGTAGGGTATAGCCTGGAAGAACACATAGGCTACTCACTTTTGGTTTTTTAATCAAACGCGGACGGAGTCGCGTGCGAAAGCTAATGTGCAATAATTTTAATTAGAAAAATAAATATGCGATGTGGAACAAAATATGGAACATCTTGCAGGGATTTCTAGTTCCTTTGTCAGCGTTTTCTTTAGTTTTACTTTATTAAAATATGCTTTAAATTATTTACCTAATCATTTTGCCCTTTGTGAGGGCATGTAAATTACTAAAACATAAAACATGATTTTGTAACTTGGAAAATGCGATATAAATATTCTACACCCATCTTTCGACTAAAATATACTAATGTAATCTCAAATGAAACAAAGTCTGGCGCACACTATATTAAGTGAAAGTTAAGTTGTCTTATTTAATTAAACAAAAACGTTATTGAAATAAAAAGAACTAAATCGTTTAACCGTAACAACTCTAGTCGTTCGATATTATTAAAACATCAAAAGCTATTAACTTTTTGTGATCTTACAATTTTTTACAAACAGTAGATGTTTGCCGTTTTGTTGGGATTTTCTTACCATTGGGCCGACTGATCGGTACATCGATCGTCCCAACGGAAACCAACTGGGTGTTGATGTATGGTCGATTGTAACAAAACGCATATATTAGGTGTATAAAATACACAAGGAATAGTATTGCGAACCGTCTGAGTAACCAGTTTTATTATATAATAGCCGTCGTACACCGTAGGGGGGTTAAGCAGACTCATAACGGCAGTCTCAGGCCTTAGCAACAGAACTAGGAAACAAGATGTCGCGTGTTATTGCTTGGTAATCAAATAACTGTTGTTTAGGCAAGATGTAAATACATCAAGTTTTTAAGTCTACACTCTCTTAGTTCTAATTGAACAGAACTATGGTAAAACTTTAACTGTACAATTCAACTGACAAAAATCAATATAAAACCCTTAACTAAAACTGAGTACATACATCTGTGTTAGCTTCTTTCACGTTGATAAAAGAAAAGTTAGTGTCTGTCTAGTCTTTCTTGAAAATTCATAGACTATAAGTAAAAAATTATATTTGTTTCCATTGAGAATAGAAAGAAAAAACTTAAATGTTAATTAAACTCAAATTAAAATAATGACTTTAATTTACAATCTGCAAGCTAAAGGCAACAAACAAAGAAGGCGGCTTAGATGATTTCTTAATGAGATTGTTCAGCGCCTCTAACTAAATTAGAAAGCGATTAGATGAGTGTCTTAAATTAACATTTATTGTTGAACACCACAAGGCCTGTGTTGACTCTGGATTACAATTCTTACTTGCAAATTGCAATGTTTTCTAACTGACATTTCATTGTAACATAACAATTAAAAATAACAACATTATAAAAGCACAACTTTGAACTTATGGATTAATCTTTTTTATGTTTGTTAAGTTCATGACCACAGTCCAACCAGATTAAAGTAATAATGCAGTCAAAAGATGGTACACACTAGTTTAATAAATAGCTGTTTACTCTTCTAATTAAATGTTTCTATCTGTCATATTTGAAATTTCTTTTCTACACATACTCTTACAGAATTTATACTGCTCTAAAATTCTCTGTAATATCACATCTATTTAATTAAAATCCTGCGGTTATATTAATGGAGGATACACATATAGTTACACTTAGGGCCTCTCCCACCAAATTGTAAATTGTCTGATAACAAACATGTAAAATATGTGATGGACATATCAGATTTTGTTCCCTTATCTGACAGTGACATCATTTATCTGAGCCTCTATCAGCCAGTGGTGGGACAAATCCTTACTATATTAATGTTTTACTTGTTAAAAACAAAACATACTCAATCAGAAATAGAACAAGACAGTGTTGCTGTTCAGCGATTGAAAAAGTGATTCAATTGTAAACCAGTTTGTATCATGCTTTGTAATGCTATTTATTGAACAGTGGCTGTATAGAGGTTTGAGTGAAAGTAGAACAGATACAAAACATTCGATTGATGGCATTATACAAGATTTACATTACATTTTTGTATGAAAGTGTACATCTTTTGTGAACCTCATTTACAAATATTACAGTTAGAACTATATGTTGTTTATGTTATATTTGTAATAAAAAATGTGGTCCACAATTAATTAAAAAAAAAACTTGCATCTGTATCATTAGGGAATAGTTTATCTGAAATCTAAAAATCATGAATATGAAAGAAAATGGTTCAACAAAGATATCTCAAGAACATGGTAAAAATTATTTGTTATTGTCAATTAATTTTACATTTGTAACATTTTTTTAAGTTTTACTAAGTGTTAGTAAATCTATATAATTTTTTTAGTCATATAAATGTAGCTCTGGACAATGATTATTCATAATTCTTTTCAGTCTTTCATAAGTGGGATTTGTAGGAAAAATCCCATTAATTAATGAGTAACTCACCATTGGTAAACAATAGTTAAGATATTATAATTGATTCATAAGAATGCTCTCATTAAGAATTATGAATATGACTCACAACAGTAATAAAAAAATCAGGCAAAAATATTTAGTTTATTTTTCTCTTTACAAATACTAAATGCCTCTTTGATTTTACATAGAATCAACTTGACGGGAAGGAAATATCACTTAACATATATGAATAGGTACTCAAACATATACTGATTGAAAATTGATATTTTGGAATGTATTGTAACTAACAAACTTATCTATAAGGAAAATATTTAAAGCTGTTTGTGAAGGTGACAGATATGTTATCACTTTCACAAATAGATAGAGATTTTAAGTAGAAAAGTTATTGTAGAAATGATTCTGAAATTTCCTTTTATGTTTGAACAGTTTTTATATGCAAAAGTTTTCACATAACTAGATAATGATGTCTTACTAATATACAATATGCAGTTAATAGGGCAATTAAATTACAGCATTACCTATATTATTACATCATTAAACTTTATGTTTATTAACACAAAAGTAATTTTACTAAGTCTTGTTTACTGAAAAAACCATTGTTATTACCAAATACGACAGAGTACAGTGAAACAAAGGGTATGATTTTACATTTTATATTTCTGTATCTTAATTTATTGCTATTTTAATAAAAATGACTTAAAAAATCAGGAGTTTGTGTCAACAATGCTACTTGTTGATATTTTGTTAACTATTTTAAAATATTAGGCAAAATAACGATCCTAATAAAATTATCTCCATTGTTAAAGTAGGAGGTTCAATTTATTTAAAAATTTCAACGAAAAATATAGCTTGACAAACACGTGATTGTTGTTGTTATTATTCAGTAAATAGGAATTTCGCACAAAATAAAAGTAATGTTATAACGCAAAATTCTATTACCCAGTAATAGTACGACCAAAAATGACAATGACTAAAGCCTCAGCCAAGATGCAGTATTAGTCAATGGAGTTTTGTTTTAATAAATTAATATTTACTGTCCTTGTGTACTTACCACTTTCTATGTAAGGAAGAGCTAACAGCAAAAACACTACATATCCAATTTCACTAATCATTGTTGCTTATAAACACACTCTTTTTGTATCACTAAGTCATTGCACACACAGCTGATTTTTAAATCACACAAAACCTTTGTCTGTTTTTGACAAAAACGCATGCGCGCACAAACAATACTTTTTTAATTTACATTACAACAATTCCTAATATTCACTGATCACATTTGAAACGAATTTAAATGAGAACTCTAAAAAATCTTCGTCTCATAAATGTTGAATGAAATGATAAATAACAACAAAAACCATGATAACACCCGCGATGATATTGCTAACGTAAAATTTAACTATAACAATAACTTAAAATTGTTTAACACTACGTTATTGTTCCATGTTTTTGTCAAAAATACACTATTAACTTAACTATAAAATAATGTTGAAGTGAATTCGGAAATTTATAATCGTCGCCTTCCTGACTGACATGTCGCAGAATGATTTTATCATTCAAAGACTCACTCTCGAAACATGTTGATTAGTAAAAATCTGACCAATAAGCGGTCATTGTCAAAATTTGAGATTGCAGGAGATTGGTCAAATACAGAAAAATACCAGTTAGTATTGTATGATTCCGAGAGTGTAGCCAGGCGAAGTTCAGTAATCGCAAACCATAGAGTCAAAGAATATTTAAAAGCGGATATGGGTAGGACCTGGTAGAATCATCGACGCTATATTTTTAATCTGTCACACGAAGAAATCTCAGTAACAGATTATATAAACTCGTAACTGCAGCGGCTTGTAATGTTGCTATTCTTCTAATTTTCTAATTTTCTGATTTACCGTTTTAATGTTAATTAGGTTAAAAAAAAAGGTTACATAATACCATTATTTTATTTTTCCACTTCACTGGACTGCGTAAATATTGCATATTTCTAGACTATCATTTTTGCAGTTGGTGTAGCTGTAGGTGTGCAATAAGGTAACCACAAATCAGGTAAACATGGTAACAAAGCCGTGTATCAAAATCAGGATCTTAAACCAGAGCAGAGATCTACATCTGTATAAAGATCATATAAAACATGGCAATGTATTAAGAGAAGTAAAATAATACAGTTCCAATATTCGAGCAAGTAAAAGCTTTTGTAACAGTTGATTGAAAGTTTCACTTAATGCCACTTAATGCAATTGATTTTCTATCTTCATTTATTTAAATAGGGCAAATAAAAATAGTGTATTACGTTACATGTTTAATTAATAATGTAACATATTTTGATACGAATTTGTAACAACGTATTATATCATATTTATTTATGAGAACAATAAAGACTATTAGTGGAACATTATATTCTTATCATTAAGTAATCACAATAATTCGAGCGTTATCATGCGAAATGTAAATATATCACGGAGGTAATACTTCTTGCAGATTGTTTGGTGCATAAACACCTTTTTCTGTTATTATTCCTGTTATCAAAGTTGCCGGGGTGACATCAAAAGATGGATTCCAACACTTTATTCCTGAAACAGAATTGATTACATTACATGCCATAGAAAAAATATTGAAATCAAACAAATTTGATAAACTATTGCATGTCTTCCAACATTCTTATATAACCTACTGTTAAAAGCTGAAGGATTTTTTTTATTAACAGGCAAGGTATATAACTAGATAGTTGGCAATAGATTATGAGTGTAAAAGTAATTATAAATGTAAAAACAAGAAATGTTTATAAAACAAGGATGTTACCTGGAGCGGCAATTCTAAAATCACCAATATGCGTCATTTCTTTATCTGGTCGTTCTTCTATTTTAATAATATCTCCAGATTTTAAAGACATGTCTATAGATGTTAATGGTGCAGCAACATAAAAAGGCACATTATTGTGTTTGGCAATTATTGCTATTTGATAGGTACCTATTTTGTTGGCAGTATCTCCATTTGCAGCTACCTAGAATAGAAAAAAATACATATATTATTTTTAAACTTTTTAGATTTATAAACTAATTTGCATATAACATCTGCAAGTCATAAATATATCTCATTTACAAAAAAAAAACACTTGTAAACTGATATAATCAAGTACTGTAAATATAGTAGCAATATCTATTGGTCTCAATGTGTCAAATAATACTGTGTACAATCATGAAAAATGTAACATACCCTATCGGCACCCACAACTACAGCAGTTATCTTTCTTGCATTCATCAGCGCAGCAACCATGCTATCCACAATCAGTGTAGCTGGAATTTTCTCATGTACCAATTCATATGCGGTGAGTCTCGCTCCTTGATTATATGGACGAGTTTCTGTACAGTACACATGCTCTGAAATTAAATAAAAAAAAATTCAACAATTTCAATCCACTAAAGAACTTTCACAAGGAAACAAATACTTTGTTCAAAATAATACATAAACATTGTAAACAATGGTAAAACAAGACAACTTTTCTAGTTATTTATAACACCATTCACTACATAATGTTTTAATAAAATTATAACTGTGAAATATAAAAAATTTAAGGGCTGACATTTTCTTACAATGTCTAAGTCTCGTTTTGAGTGAATGGTTACAAAAATACTTGACAACTTTTTGTTATATATTATAGTTAAGTACCTAGTCTACTAGATTTATGTAGAGATCTGATGACTCCTAAAGCAGTACCATAGCCCGCAGTCGCTAAGGAACCGGTGTTGCAATGGGTGAGCACTCTCACTTGACTGTCACCATCCAATTGTTTTAGTATAGCTTCACAACCAAATTTGCCTATTGCTTTATTATCTTCTATATCTTTTACAAGCATTTTTTCAATGCATTTGATGAATCTAAAATTACAATATGTATAGTCACTTGTACTATAATTTGCTGTCAAAAATCCTGGAATATTACAAAAATATATCCACAAATTTGTTATTTTTTTAAGTAAAACACTCACCAGTGTTTAAATTTTTGGTAAACAATCAAATTGTGAGATATGATTAAGGTTGACATCTAAAACTCACCACTAAGATTAAGCAACAATGCTTTGTAATACACTACTTTTAAGTGACAATCCAATAACCAAAATAATGTAATAACTTCTAATTTAACTAACACAACTAAAATATTAAAAGAATTATATGATTTTACCTCTCTTTAAAACTTTCTGCTGAAACATTTTCATCTGCGCTGAGTGTGTTAGCTAAATTTATGAGCTCCTCAGCTGCAAGTTTGATGTTCACAGCTGTTGGTCTAGCTGATACTAAGTAATTTAATTTACCTTCAATCTGTAAACATAATTGATAATTATACAAGCAATATCAGATTTTATAAAATGCATTTTATAACTCTTTTAACTAATGAGTATGCTTTTTCTACATTATAAAATATTATTTTAGAATCATATTTAGAACCCTGACCTCTTGCCGCATAATCTTTTTATCAGAAGTTTCATCCTTAAGCAACTCCACCGCAAGTGATAAGCAACCAACTATGGCTATAGCAGGTGCCCCCCTGACCTGAAAGTGATAAGAAACAAATCGAACTTTAAAATATTACTTATAATAAAAAATGCTGGCCATTAAATAATTTAAACTGTAACAATTTGTATATAAATACCATTATGCAATAGGATCAAATTATATAATTTAGAATGACAGAGAAAAGGACTGATATATTTAGATTTTTTCAACCTTTATCAATATACTTAACTACGTAAAAAATCAAGTAAGTAACATAATTATAAACAAATGGAAATGTATTTTGCAGAATTTAGTTACTATGGTAAGTAATATTACTAACTTACTTGCATTTTATTTATAACTTTCCATCCATCTTCAACACCTGTAACTTTAACATAAGTCGTTTGTAATGGAAGTAATAATTGGTCTAGGATTTCTAAACTTCCTCTATGATACTTTATAGATTCCAAACTCATTTTGTATTTTTTTGGACTAACAAGAGGTTTTGGACCTCTAGACCGACCACTGGCGCTAATCAGAGTATACCAAATGAACCCGCGATTATATACGATATAAATAAAAATAAAAGTTTTGCTAGAGTTTAAGGTAATTGTAAGGTTAAGTTAAAGTTGAATGATGAAAGATAAAAACGGTTCATTCGTAAGTTGACAGTAGGCTGTTTAAGTTTGACACCAGTTGACATGTAAATTTGACAAGTTAGCAGTGTGGTCAGCTTAAAATTTGATGTTCTCCCAGCTTTTTTAACAAAGAATGCTCATGAATAGACTATAGACAAAGTTGCTATTTCTGGGCATAGTGAAAATGTTGACAGGAAATGGTTACATCAAATTTGTCTATGAAAGATTTAATTTCCGGCCGGCATTGTCGAGAGAAGCTTCGTCATTGCGCTTTGATTCTAGAAGTTTTACAAGCTATTTGCAGGGTTTTGCAAAATGTCCTTACCACGTGTTTACTTCGATGTAGTTGCCGATGGTGCTGTTTTAGGAAGAATTGTTGTAGAGGTAAGCCGTTTGTTTTATAATTAGTTGTGATTAAGACTAAGATTCCGGCCGGCGTGATACACCCGACCACGCTATCAAAAAATTTCTTTGGTTTGACTCATTCATTTTACTGTACTAGTATGATGCCCACAAAGTTATTGGGGATAACTGCAAAAAAAATTTATAATTGTCCGAGGTATGGTTGATAAAATATGTATGTAAAGGACACGGCTGTACTGTATAGCTATATATAGATGTATGGTAGGCACTCCTCACTTTGACCGAGATTACTTTGTGAAGGTCAAATTCTCCAAAGACCTTGACAGTTAATAATGTATGACGGAGGATTATCAATATTTGTCTCCTATATATTAAAGCTATCTGCTACACCCATCTATGTAGCGATGCGTGGCGTCTGTATACGTACTAAATATACTATACGCAGACTTCTCACCATTATGTGATTGATTTTTTTTTTGGGTTCCATGAGTTATTTTCTGGAAATTTTACTTGCCTATTGAAATAATTTACCTTATTAATATTACTGATGAATTTGTACTTCAAATATATCTGAAATAATGTTGAAATGATTTTTTTTTGTTATTACAGTTAAGGACAGATGTTACTCCTAAGACATGTGAAAACTTCCGCGCTCTTTGTACTGGCGAAAAGGGCTTCGGTTACAAGGGCTCCACTTTCCACCGAGTGATCCCCAACTTCATGTTGCAAGGTGGTGACTTTACAAACCACAATGGCACTGGTGGAAAGTCCATCTATGGTGAGAAGTTCGCTGATGAGAACTTCGTCCTGAAGCACACCGGCCCTGGTGTACTCTCGATGGCTAATGCTGGCCCCAACACCAACGGGTCTCAATTCTTCATCACTACTGTGAAGACATCCTGGTTGGATGGGCGACACGTCGTCTTCGGAAACGTGGTTGAGGGCATGGAAGTTGTCAAGCAAGTTGAGAGCCTCGGTTCCCAATCTGGCAAACCCTCTAAGAAAGTTATCATCGCTGACTGTGGCCAGCTTTGCTAAGCTAATTGAATGTAATATTTAAAAAATGCAATATTTTAAGTTCTAACATAATGTCACTCAACTACCTTTCCATTCATGAAGATTTTACATTTAAATATGGGTCATTCCAATGTTATAAATATATAACTATTTTTTAGGTCGCAAACTAGTAATTGCATTTATTTCTGCATTGTATATTCATAATAAATTAACTTATATACTTGTTTGCATTTTCAATGTGTGTAATAACCATGAAATTTAATATAGAATTGTTTCCTAAGTTATGAGACTGCCTATTATTGCTAAATGCTTGTATTTTGTACTTGTTCTCTCGATTGCTGTGTAATGCTAGAAGTAGTGTAAAACATCATTACAAAAGTACTCACATTTATTGAAATAAAGGTAGTTCATATACTTGGTCATTTTTCTTAACCTCTTTTGTGATTTTTATAAAGTTCTAGGTCTGTACATATCTATATTATTAAAGCCTTAAGTTATAAGGGAGAAGGCAAGGTAGAAGGAAGGCTTGTTTTCGTACATGTTTTGATTGTGGGAACAAACAAGTTGAGTAATGTTATTGATAAGATTCAACCACAATTGTTATGCTGGGAAAAATTATAGTCAACATCCTATTGAAAATTATATTGAAGGTAATTTGTGGTAAATTCATAGATAACAGAGTTCAATAACAATTTCTACATAGCATTTTAATGTAAAGAGAAGGAATCTATTTACGTGTAAATTGTGGGGATAAAAAATGAAAAGGTAAAATAATTCATACTTTTTTAAATTCCTAGAATACAGTCAATAAAAACTACGTATAATTTTTTTGTTTGCATTTTAATAAGTTGATATCTTTATTATTTTTTTAAATTGTACTATCTAAGAAACGAGTACTTATGTAGTATGATGTCTTCAAACTTAACTTTAAAACTAAGAAATAAACTTAATGTTTACATGATTCTATCTTCAATACGATATTGATTAAAAATTAATTGTAGCCTCATATTGTAATAATGAAACAATATAATATTGTGATAATATGAAATAGATTAGTATCTAACAGTTTTCTGATCGCGTCAGAACCGTAATTACAAAGTGACGTTGTACAGCATGATGTACAAGCATAAAGTTTCGTCCTCTCTCCGATGACGATGCAGCCCGGCTCGCAGTGTTTCGTACAATTACGTTCGAGTGCCCACATCTTGAGTGCGGTTGTGGAATTTTCCGTCGAAGTCGTAAACGAGAATCGCTTCACCTGAAGAGTTGATAATTAAATAGACAAAAGCGAATCGAATTAGTACTAAGGTTCAAATAACTCATACAAGGAGCATCACAAAACGGTAGTTTTTGCCAAGATTAAAAATATTAAGGATCTAGAATTAGTAAGTGGCAACTTAAGTGTAGTTTTCTTAGATTGAGTACGGCAGTAAACGTCAATTAACAAAGATATTTACCATGCACATTCTTCGGTCATTTTGACATTTATGTATGAGCGCGGAGTTATTGTGGCGCAGGTCCGCGCATTTGTCTTCCGGCACCTCGGCGAGGCATTTGTAGCACCATAGCTCATTGTTAGGACGAGCCGCTGCCGATGTCACATGAACACTGTCCCGAAGCAAATCGCCTTTAAGTCCTGGAAAATACAGGTCGTGATGTTTAATTACAATGTATAAAAGGTCAAGATAAAATACTTAACTAAAACAGTATTCAATGTTTTCGTGAAATTTTTAGAAATCTTTGCTGCAAAAGTAAAACAAAAGACACATAAAATCAAGATAAAAACGACTTAAATAAGCAATAAGAAGCTTAAAACGTTATCAGTCTAGCAGTACAATTTTTTGCCTGTAGCCTCTAATTAAAACCAGAAACGATCTTAACAACTATGTAATGTGTATTATTAGAAATGAACTAACATAAGCTTGATTAAAAACCATATAAGCATACGTATATGTAAATTTATTCAGACTATTGTTTGTTGACTGTGCCTTGAAAATGCCGTGACCATAGACAAGCGTTTGACGTTTGCAAATTACTAAAGAATGACTAGCGTTCATGCGTTCTACTTGCGAATGCTTTTGTGTGTCTATGAATATGATGCAATAGGATGTTATTGGTAATGACTAGCGTTTATAAACATTGTTTTGACATACCTGGTAGGAAAATTGACACCGAGAGCAGTAGCACACAGCGCATGATGTTTGCAATGTACAAGGCGCATGATCCAGCATCTGTATCGATTGGACCTCGCCGCGACCTGTTGCTGCTCCCGGCTGGCCCCGCCCACACCCCCGCGCCCTTCACCCCAGCCTCTACATCTACACCACTCATCCTTCAAGGCCCTACGGAGCACTCTCATCGTAGAAAACAATCTCAACTTTACGAATTCCTAAGAAAATTAAAAAGTTTTTCTCTTGTCGCTGTTGTATATACAATTTCATTGAAGAAAACATTCATTATGACGATCAAATGGAATTTGTCCTCATAGGGCATATTCAAGCTTTTTGTTGTAAATTTTCTTGAAGAATACTTTAACAGTCTGTAATTAAAAGTTTTAACACTAATGAAGTTCGGGTGTAGTTTATTTGTTGTACATATTTCAATTAGTCATGCATATATGCAGTTCAATTATGTTTTCAATAATCATGTTGAGTTAAATAATAATGACTAGTTGTGCGAATTAGTATCATTTTCCTTACGGCGTGACAATGGAATAAATGCAGTATCAAATAATTTAAGACAAAATGGATTAAAACCGAAATTTAAAAGCAGCATTACTTACAATCACTTTTAGGTTGTGTATTTTATTATTTATTGAATAAGTTTGAATGTATAAGATTTTTCCTGCTGTTTTCGATGCCCACGATACACGCATTGCCTAGTGTGGGCATCACCAGATTAATCGTATATTAACCACAATTTGTAT
>DVQG01000518.1:0-14223 GCA_018231605.1 Papilio ambrax
CTACAAACTCTAACAAATATCCATCCATCTAAAATTTCGCATTTATAATGTTAGTAAGATTAACGAGACAAAATTGACACATCATGCAAATGAAAAATTTCAAAACAATGCTGTCAGCATTTTTTGTGGAATGTTGTCCCTATGAAAGCGGTTTTTTATATCGATATCTTAATCTTTACAAGATTACCTTAGATTAAGTTTAAATTTAATAATGACACGGCCGTTTTTGTGTAATTTACTAACAACGTCTAAAATTACATATTATACCTACTACAAATGAAAATTTAAAAATGTATTTCAAAAGTATAACAATCTGTACTCTCCTATCACTATATATTATCTCTTACTTTGCCATCGCTTTCAGAAAATACGAACACCCTTACACTAGACCAAGCCTATGTCCTGAAGATTCATACTGTACAAGTGGGATAACGATTCTTTGTAATTATTGCGATCAATCTTATTTAATTTCTTTGTTATTGTCTACTAGTTATCATATTACTAAGAAATTAGGTATACATTTTCTGTTAATAACCAGTTACATATAATATTAATTGAAAACATAATATTTCATGTGTGCAATTACTTATACATACTTTATTTGTATTATTACAACGAAAACGTTTTCGGTTTTTCACGATAACTTATTAATATGAAATGAAAAAGATACTCCCTCAGATTATCCTCTACATCTAAAACAAATGTCATCGAGGTCCGTTTAGATGTTTTCGAGATACGTAGTAACACATCCAAACATTAAAAGTAAAGTCACAACTTAAAAATTAAAATCATTTATTTTTAAATTTACATAATCATAGACACCTTTAAATTTACATAACCTAAAGTCTTGACAATAATAATTTCATAAAACATAGCGTAAAAACTAGTCAAACAGTTTTAAGGGAAACGTCAATAACGTTGTTTAAAATGCTTTTTGGCTCGCCCGATTACAAAAATAACATGAAGTTTGCATTCTTAAAAATTGCATTTTTTGAGGAAACGTTAAAACAACAAACCTTATTTTGTACTTACTTAGTTCTTAACTTAAATAACAAAGGCAAGCCTCCTAAGAAACTTTGCACTAAATTGGAAGAGGGATCAATCTTTGGATGGCGCACAGTTTTCGACGCGGGTTCAACCGAGTAGCACGACAGCACCGCTGCCAGACCCGCCAGTGACTGCATCAGACCGAGTCTCTCGCCTGGAATTGGATGTCATATTTGTGAGTCTGATAAAAAACCTAGGCAGATAAAATGTTTACAAAATGTCTACCTAGATTTGTTGGTAGTTAGTTTCTATTATAAAGCCTTAGCTAATATTACACGGGACCATACTCATCTGAATGCAAGATTTTATTTATACTTACTTTGATTTCAATAGGAATAGAAAATAGAATGCTCTATTAATAAGAAGGTGCGTGGAATACCTAAAAACTCTCAGTAGTTATATTGATTTCAAACACCCGATCTCTACTTATTCTTTTAAAAAATGATTATTAAAAACTCACCAATGCACGCACGAGGACCTTCTCCAAACGGTAAATAAATATGTTTTGTCATTGGATTGATGAAATCGGTTAAGAACCGTTTTGGCTTGAATTTTTCCGGCTCCTCAAAGTACAGCGGATCCATATGCAACGCATGTACTGGTATTGAAATTGATACGCCATCGTCAATTGTAAGATCCAATTCGGGAAATGTATATTTACGAACACATGTCCTTGTTAACTGTCCCAACGACGGGAACATTCGAATACCTTCTTTGAAAGCGCAATGCAAATAAGTCATTTCCTTTATAGCATCATAAGAGAGTTTGTTATCGTACTTGGTTAAAACTTTATCAATTTCTTCTTGCACCTTACGTTGCTCCTCAGGGTTATGCGCGAGTTCATGCAGCGTAAAGCTCGTAGAAGACGATGATGTTTCAAAACCCGCAGCGAAAAATATAAATATTTGAGCTGTCATGAGTTCTTCGGTCAATTCCATAGATACTTCTTCAGGTGTACCATCTGATTTTATCTTTTCTATGGATGATCCTACTAGCTTTCCTTTTTTCTTACAATCGAGAAGCAAGTCGACAAAGTCATTCCTACCACAAGGTTCATAATTTCTTCTCTTCAGTATATTGCCTACGAGTGAGTTCATATCGCTTTCTATTTTCTTAAATACTCTAATGTTTTTGCACATGTTAGGAAACACATCTCTGAGCATAAATTTAACGATTTGATTGATGTCAAACTTAAAAATATCTGTTCCAAGTTTCCTAAAAACGGAATCTTCTACACTAAGAGAATCCATCTCCAGACCAAACCCGCAAGCACCAATGAAGTCAGTAGTATACCGTGCCATGATTTCCCGAGAGTCTAAAACGCGACCGGTTGATGGTGCATTGATAACGTGACTCTGCAGGCGCTCGGCGCGTTCCACAATGAGAGGGAACATAGCCTTCAATTTACCGCTGGTGAACGCGGGCGTCATACGTTGCCTCAATAACTTCCAAATGTCGCCATCAGCAAGAAAAAGATTTTTTGCTAAAGGCTCAATAACTGTTCTGTGTGTGATGATTCCTCTCATGTGGAAATTACCAAAATCAGTAACGAGAACTCGCTTTACTATTTCTGGATCTCTTATCAAAAGTTCCGGACGCATTGCTCGATAAAAACCAACGACTTTCTCATTTGGGTATTTCCTGTACAATTCTGTAGCAATTTGTACAATACTTTTCTTCCATAAATACATCGGCAAATTGTTTCCGAAAAATGGTATTGGTTTGTCATGCTTGATTCCTTTTGTTTCCCAATACTTGAATGTTCTTATGCTGTAAAGGTACACAGCAACACAAAGAACGAATACCACAGCTAGTGTAAACATGGCGGAAGATACACAAAAGGTGGTCAAATCGACTGTTAATTTATACGTCTCCAATATTTCGATAAAAAAAGATAATAACAACATGGGCGTCGTCAGAAGAGCAGAGGGGGAGGGCAGCTGTCCCTCCCTAGATAATCGATAAGTGTAAAATAGTTTTTAAATTACTTCCAATAAGACCATATTTATAGTACCTGCCTTCCCCACCCCAGACCGAGACATCATCGGCAGGTGACGCTCGTGAACAACAAATCAATTAACCAAGATAACTTTATCTATTTATTTCTTATACATGTGACTGGTAAGACAATGATGATATTCGAGAATTTGACAATCATGTTTTTCATTCAAAAATTAATTTACTTTTGAATGAACTTATCCGTGATTTTAAGAATTAATTACCTGTACTGCGTGAAAATTAGAATCCGGGGCTGCAGTAAGTTAGAATTGTCATAACTACATTTATTTTTTGTTTACTGTACATGCATTGATCTCGTTCGTCATTACATATTTCGATAACATTGACGAGGGTCGCTCCGCGGAGATCCTAACACTAGACATCGGAACAACGCTTCCGTTTTCACGAGACCAGTCATTTTACAAAAAATCAATCATTCATTTTCATTCACTCATTCATCAGTCATTTTACAAATGAATTAGTATTCACATTATAGTTAAAATATTGCTACATTGCAAATTTTCTTGAGAATGCTTCATTCAAATGTGTCATACAAAATCTAGGTGTATTAACGTTAAGCAATATCCCGATTAGTTTAACATTACTTGGGACTCTCAGTTATTTTGAGGCACTTGTGGCAACGAACCTAATGACTGATTAAATCGTTAAGTACAGTCTAGTCCTCAGATCCCTCTACCTACACTTTCTTTTCACTCAGAATAATAAAAAGTAAATTCGTTGCAAGGATATGACTTGCTATTATTCTTAATCTATGATGTAAGACAATTACAGTCACATGACTTGACATATCAAAAACGATAAGTGATAAAAACAATCAGTAATAAACCACTGGTTGGACAATCCCTATTCACCTTTAAATATAACCCTTAGGGGTTATAGATGTCGAAGTATACATATGAAAATTTTTACATTCTGTATTCATTGTCATCTACTGATGATCAATCAGAAATAAAAGTGTTAGTTAATGTTTCTATGCAAACCAGAAATCTTTTAAATTAAACGTATAAAAAAACTACTTTAACAGTGATAGAGCCCGCTTTATCATCTTCGCACGATTGGGCCGGCACCATACCACGACCACACAGAAGACAGGTGTGAAGTGGCAGCAATTCCACGTTTCGTGTGATGAGTGTGATGCCGGCGGCCTAATTAAAGTATCTTTCTCCTCTCACCCTTTTCTTATAAGGAAAGGCTGGGAAGGGAAAGTGGGTTTGACGGTGCAGGAGTCGCATAGGAAGGGGAAATATCCCCATCATTGCGTCTTCTCCTCTGTCGATTAAGGCTAGACAACGCATCTCCAATTGCGGATGTCTATGGGCAGCAGTCGCTTCGCTTTTTCGGATCTATTAAATCAATGGGTTTATATTCAAAGCAAATATATCCCAAGTTACCATATAATATTTAATGACATCTATTGGCAAATAATGTAAACACATTACAATTAATTATATTGATATCTGGTTTTTAGGATAGTATTAATGATAAAGTAAAGCAGACTACACAGGCTCAGTTTTATCTGAACTGTCGGATCATTCAGATAAATCTATCACGTGTCTACAAAAACATAAAACTGAGCGTGTGTAACGGTCAGTAGAGATGATTATGTGTGTGTGTGTTTTAAGTAAAGTGCTGCCTATGCCTTATCTATAGTTAGTTGAATCTCTTTGTAGGCCTGTAACTTATCGAATGCTTTAGGATATTTCATACATTTTTGACTTTTCGATCAGAGATAGATAAGCGAATTGTAGGTACTTTATCTTAGGAACCTGTTGATCTATTTACAAATGTCTACCGTGTCTTTGTACCATCTTATCCTAGGAAAGGAAGTTAGGAAAATAGCTTTTTTAACTCTGCTACCAAAATTATTCTAGGAAACAAATGAAGTAAAAGAAACACGACTCAAGAATTAATAATGATTAAATTAAGAATAGAGAGACGTGGAAGAAACTATGGGAGGCCTATGTCGAAGGACAACTTGACACGCATTGGATGCTGGAAAATGAAAATGTACATAAATACTTTATTTAAAAAAAAAAACTATTTATATTTAACCTTAACTATTTATATTGTTATTAATAAGTTGTAAATATTGTAAATTGTCAGCGAAAAAAGGCTTTATGTATCTATCTAAATTAAGAATAGTGAATTAACAAAAAATTAAACCTGACAGCTTATTCGGTTTACAAAACAAAAAACGCTATTTATGTCTATTGATGTCGCGTAGTGTGAAACTAAACAGTATGTTTGCATTCTATTTTATTTTTAATTTACATGACAAATTTGTCGATTCAAATATTTGCCTGAAGTAATTTGGAAGGCATTTTGCTAAGACACAGAATTGGTTTTAAATCTCACTTTTATTTTATTGTATAGTTACTTAAATGTTTGTTTAAACGATTTGTTCATCGATACTAACAATGTAGACCGTAAAAATATGTGAACCGTGTGACCGTATAAATGTACTGGCCCACGCCAGAAAACTTTTCTGAGGGCTCGCGACCAGAAGTTAAAAATTACTGCAATAAAAACGCTTTTTAATTAAATTACTTACAAGCTTGTCTTATAATTACAGTTTATAGCATAAAAATGAAATCAAATCAATAGAAAAAAGAGCACATAAGGGCGACTAGGTTCTAAGTTCTCAGTTTGAATATCAGAGGTAAACCACCGACAACACTTTGTGCTATATTAGAAGAGGGATCAATCTTTGGATGGCGCAACGTGTCAGGCGCGGGTTCAACCGAGAAGCGCGACAGCACCGCCGCCAGACCCGCCAGAGACTGCATTAGACCGAGTCTCTCACCTGCAATTGTAATTATTAAAATTCAAAATTTGTTCCGGTGATGGCCAAACTCGCAAGCCACATGCGACTTTTTGACAGATTAAAAATTATCGTCGTGAGGCTGAGATAAATTCATTGATGCTAGTAATGCCTCCCTGGTTGTATAGTTTTTATGATTTCAAACTATGTTTAGTTTATTAAAACAACGCGGACAGGGTCACGGGCGAAAGCTAGTATATTTATAAATCCACTACAATTTTTAAGCAATGTAATGGATTTCCTAAAAATTACCATTTTCTTTATAGATGTGATAGTTAAAAATCCATTTCTACTAGAATTTTTAAAATATTTTTATCTGTACAAATGGAAAAATTGTCATTGTGAATAATTTTTTTTTACTTGAACAATATTGAAGTAGCCGAGAAGAAATTCATTTTAACTTTCATACGGTCGCAGTTAATTAAAAATACACGGTACATTGCGTTTAAATATCAGCCTCCCAATTAACTTTTAAAAATATGTATTCATAGATAACTTACTAATGCATGCACGAGGACCCTCACCAAATGGCAAATAAATATGTTTCGTCATAGGATGAATGAAATCGGTTAAGAAACGCGCTGGCTTGAATTGTTCTGGCTCCTCAAAGTATTGTGGATTCAAATGCAGCGCCTGAACTGGTATATATATTAATACTTTATCGTCAATCGTAAGATTTAATTCAGGAAAGGTGTATTTTCGGACACACTTTCTCACCAAATGTCCCAACGACGGAAACATACGTATACCTTCTTTGAAAGCGCAATGCAGATAATTCATTTCGCTAACTGCATCATGACATAACTTGTTGTTGTATTTCGCTAAAACTCTGTCAATTTCTTCTTGCACTTTCCGTTGTTCCTCAGGATTGTAAGCAAGTTCATGTAAAGTGTAACTCGTAGAAGAGGATGATGTTTCGAATCCCGCAGCAAAAAATACAAATATCTGTGCTGTAAAGAGTTCTTCAGTCAATTCCATAGACACTTCTTCTGGTGTTCCATCTGGTTTCATTTTCTCTATAGATAATTCTACTAATTTTCCTTTTTTCCTACAATCAAGGAGCAGGTCGTCAAAGTCATTCCTACCACATGGTTCATAATTTCTTTTTTTATTATTATATTTAATAACTACTCTTTTATTATTATATTTAATAGAGATATAGATTAAAGCCTCGGAATATACTGAAAATGAGATACGGAACTGAGGTTTACCTACCAGCTACAATAATCATCGAGTTTCCTGATTAAACTTATATACATTTATTTCGGAAAACATTTCTTTTCACATTAATTCATATTTTTTAAATTCCTTTTTAAGTGCTTAAAATAGGTATGCGTAAATTTAATAATTGTAGATAACCTAGATGCTTGACAATAGATTCCGAAAACATGAAAAAAAACATGTATTTCGTTAACGTAATTTAGTGGTTTTGCTTATAACGATAAATCAATTTTGCATATTTTTATTTGCTGCAAGTCTGTCCGTAAATTTTATTATCTTTTTAATATACGTATCTTACTAACATTATAAATGCGAACTTTGAATTCATGGATGGATTTGTTAAAGTTTGTAGACTAAACTCGATCTCGATGAAATTTCGCTTAGGTATAGAAGAATTTAGAGAAAATTCTGTTTTCATTCTAGCCATATATATTTTTTTGTTTTTAATATTATGTATTAGGCAAAGTTTTTCTAAGAATTGGAAAAAGGTATAACTGGCAGTTGCCCCCTTTTCTTAGGAGCCATCGAAATATGTAAACTCATGTTTATTACTTTAGCGGAAATGTATGAAATCCGACTTTGTACGCAATTCCAATGAAGGCAATGTATATGACTCCTGGTCACCCGAAAATGTATTCAAAAATGTTAGACATATTTCCTAGGAAATCTATACAGTTACTAAATTCCAAACGTAAATGTAAAACATGGAAGAAGTCAATGGGTACGGGGAGATAGCAAAATGAATTCTTAAAGAACATTTGTTATAGGGACACAATTTGTTTACTATTTACCTTTTACCAGAAATGTAAACATATTTTTCTTGTAAATTAAATCAGAATCAATGTTCTTTACCACGCAGCATATGTGACAGCGAGTTCTTCGATGTCACGCGGCAGACTTGGTCAACTGCAAACACAAGCGCCGTGGCGGGAAAGATTGTGTGATTATTTAAACCCTCTTATATTGCCAGAATTTAAATCTAGACGCCTATTACTAGTTATACAGTTCCAGTAACATATATAACTAATCAGTGAATTTGACAGCGCGGAATTTAAAAAAAAACATAGCCTTTTCTATATCCGTCCATGTCAGCTACCCGAAAAAAAGCGCCTTGCGGCAGACATATAAAGACAATTTTTTAAATTAAATTTTTGTTATCAGCAACGCAAATACATCATCATCGCGAAATCTGGATTGTTTTTTTATTATTATTACATACAGTCACTTTAATGTCATTAACTGTCTAGATAACACAATGAATGCATGTGGTTTTTTCTTTTTTTTAATGTTTCTACTTGTTATAAGATAGCCAGAAAATATATTAACTCGAAAAAATTCAACCATTGAGTTAAAAAAATACGATCATTTTCGTGCGACTAAATCGCGAGCGGACTTGGCTTGAGATACGTGACGTCAATCGTCATATCATAGACATTTCATTCCTCACATTCCCTCAGATGTCACTTCGATGTGAAAAACAACATAGTATCTCATTGGTTCTCAGAGTTATCAAAAGTCAAAAATCGAATAAATCTTTCTATAACTTTGGAAAAGCACATAAAAATGTGTTACATACATTATGTTAAATTAATACAACCAAGAGAGAATACACTATATTATGTTCATGAAAATATCTGTTTAACGGAAATATACACGACCAACATTTTATTTAAATTTCATTATTCTTTGATATCGTGTTTATAGTAAAATACTTCAAGATTGGATATTAATATAAACTAACGTAAATGAACTGTGTATTGACGACAACTCAGAGACGCCATAATAGATAAGTCACTAGCTTGGCGAGAGAATTTTAAAAAATACACCTTTGAAAGATTTTTCGCTACCAAATCACATTACATTAAAAAAAATGTTTACAGGTATGTTTTTATAGTAATAAAGTAGGTATACTTAATAGAGTTTGGTCCAATTTAGCGGCATATGTATATTGCTTATTGTTTATTACCCCGTCTGCGTCTCCGTCATCATCTCGCTGCTCATCACCGGACACTCATTCATCAAGTACTTCCGTTAACTTGATCATTCTCTAGATCTTCATGTCCTTCTGTTTAACGAGTGCTCGAAACAAAACTTAATGCCTGTCCTACCAAATTGTAAATTGTCTGATAACAGTCTAATGTGTAAAATATGTGATGAAAATGGCCTCAATCAGCCAGTGGTGGGACAGCCCCTAACTTGTCTATAAGTACTAAGAACTGCTTAAAGACCAACCAAAACTCTCTTGACTTAACTCGACACCCAGTTTTTAACTATGAATTTGCGACAGCTGAGAAGGGACATTAGTTGTCTTTGTATTTTTTTATCGTCTCTACCACAGGGAGTGTTGCGAAAAAATGTTTGGAACAATTACATTTGTAATTAACCATTTGTAGAAATTACTGCGGGTTAGTATGCACTAAACACGAAAACGGTTTAACCTATTTGGAACAGTTTTCACATAAATACTAGTTAATTAAATTAAGTACTATAATTAAATAGTTAATTGAAACATCGATTTATTGGAAACTACTGATATATGTGTACCTCAGATTTATTTAATTAAACAAAATGATATATAGGATAGTTTAGTCTGCATGAAATTATTTCACGAACGAGGTTGCGGACGGCAACTAGTTTTGTCTATATTCTGACACAACTAAGTGGAACAACAGCAGTACTATCAGTAGTATTATAATATAATATATTAATTTTGCAAATGTCATGATGACTATGTTGCAAATTGCAAAGTCATTATGATTTGCTTGTGACGAGTAAATATAAATTTGAGTTCTAAAAATCTACATTTGAGTTGCGCGAATTGATGAACGTAAGACACGGGTAGAGTTCATTTAAAGAATAAGTGCATAACGGTGTTTTTTTTTTAGTTTTAATTTTGAATTATGGTTGAATTTCATTTGATGATTGTGCGTACCGGAGATCTAACTTTACTCTACATTCCGTCCCCTTCGGCAAGGATGGAGAGAAGTGGATTTGTCGGTGGAGGGGACGCATATGAAGATAAAATATCCTCTTTATCTGCGCCCCCTCCTTTTTCAATTAGGAGAAGATCCAGGTAACCGCTTGCTTGCTAAAAAAATCTAAACAGGTGTTACCAAGTCAACCAATCTGTTTTCTATGTGTGTTCATCTAATTAGATTTAATTTAAATTTCATTCATTTATAAGTTTTTTATTTAAAACGGTGAGCTTAGACTTTTAATTAGTTTACAATTATATACATTGTTAATGTAAATTTCACTTGTAAATGTTGAAATCTCATTGGTTGCTGTTGTGTAGTTAACACTTTCCGCGATAACAGTTGTCCAAATTATAAAAAGAGAACGTGAATGTCTATTATAACTACGGCATAATAAACGAACTGCGCTAGCTGTTTGTTCGTAATGATCGAGGTTAATAATTAATAACAAATTAAGAAATGCTGAAATTAAATTTGATCATTTGAATAAAATACGCCTTTTTACTGAACTGTAATTGTACATGAAAGACAAAAGTTTTCTTTTTAATATTTAATTTCAATTATGTCTAAAATATAATGCATCAAATATTACCCGACGTAGAACTTTAACATTTTTTAAATCAATTAATTAAAAAAAAAACACATTTTTCATAAACAACATTGCATAGTTTAATCATTTAAAAAAAATAAACATAATAAAATGAAACAAATTCAGTTATCGAAATATTTATAAGATCTTTTTTCCACTGAACTATTTCTATATCATGGAATAGTGAAAAAGGGTGCTTAATATTTCTTCATCGTTATGGATCAACTCTTACAATACTTGTCGCACTTTCCCATTTTTGCCTTCTATTTTCCTTCATTTGTTTAGTTTATAACAATGTCGTGTAACCATTTCAAAAAGTCCTAACATTTACACAAAGTCATATCGCTGTCTCTCTTATACCGTTTGAATAAAACAGGGATAGAGCTGCGGGTAATACGAGTACGTACGTGATGTAGGTACTAAAATGTAATATCCAGAAGTATTACTTCAGTCTGTATCAAAATTCTCAACTTCAGATACATTTAATGGAAGATATATTTTTTTTCTTGTGCGCTTTTCAACGTAAGCGTAATAGTAATTAAGCACCAAGAGGGAAGTTCAAGGAAGAAGTAGTACTTATTTCCTTAGCATAAAAAGTTTACTTTATAAAATGTATCTATAATAAAGATGATCGATCACAAGATTTTAAATGATCTTAGCGTTTCATTTCTGTACCAAAATGTGCAGAATATCCAAATAACCTAAAAGTAAGTTTTTTTGTATTTCGAGAGGATGAAGAGTGACTATTAAGGTGTGACAGATCGGACTAAATAAAATCGGTGAAACCTACCTACTTTTCTAGGATACGGGCGTAAGTGTTGAATTTTACTAAACAGAAATAAAATTCAAACGAGCATCGTCACGATGATCAAACAAATCTTAGCAAAAAAAGGTTTCATTAAAACTTATCGGTACTTAATATTATTTCTCATATACATCACATTATGTAAAACTTAATCATTTATTTTGATCATAAGTCATTAATTTTTTATCTAATTTTGTCGAAGCCCTATATCTTATCGTCTTTCCAAATATTTACACATCAGTGCTAGCATCAGTGCACACACACATCAATCAACATAGTTACACACTACTTATAATATAGTTAAGTCTCTACATTGTAGATAATTTCCACACAATTTAAAACTTGTTAGGATTTTTTTACTTATCACTGGGCATCAAGTCAAATTCCACAAAGGTAAAAGTATTGACGGAATAGAAATTAGTCAATAAGTTCAGCACAGGTGGGACTAGAATAAACACATGTAGATGGCCACAGCAGTACACGACAGCAGTGGCAGTAACAAGGAGTGGTGGTGGCCGGCGGAATGCGCGCGGCCCGGCGCGGCCTAGGCTTTCTTCGGAGGGCGCCGCAGCAGATGCAAGGGGTCTGTCCTATAGCGCGCGAATAATTCCCGCTTGAACGTTTCGAAGTGCTTCCTGTTCCTCTCGTTCTGTTTCTCCCGCCAGAGGGGGCGCGAGCGGCGTGCCTGCAGCCCCCAGTGGATCGTGAAGATGGGCGACAGCACCCTGAACTGGTAGCCGATCAGGAACATCTCGTACACCTGGAGAACGTGGACAACCGTTACTAATTTTAGTAATTGCTTCTAATCGTAAAATGATCTTATTCCCTCCTTTTAAGAAATAATCAAATGTACATTCTTAAGATGTAGAAAAATGGAAGATTACTATGTATGAATCCACATTCAAAGTATGCCACATTTTATAACCTCCGAGAAAATGTATTCTTTATAGGCACACAAAATGGCACATGTCATTGGTGAGATCTTATTGTAGGCATAACTAGTACAGTATTATACAAAACAAGATCTAAAAAAATAATAAAAAAAAATCATCAAAGTCGCAAAATTTTATTCAAAAAATTAACAAAATAAATAACGGCAGTCAAACACAAGATTGAGAAGGGAGCATTTTATTTATATCACAGACTTGGTAAGCTTTTATGAATCGTATGCGTTGAGAGATAGAGTTGAGTTTGGTGGAGCGTCAGACGCCGGTGTTCTGCGCGACCCAGTCCCGCAGCGCGGCGACGTTGGTGAAGACGGTGGGCGACAGCGGCAGCGCGCAGCCGCGAGCGAACGACACCACGCCGTACGCCGTGCCGCGGAACACGGCCGGCCCGCCCGAGTCTCCCTGCGCAGCGCACAACACATAACCTAACGTGTCTCTTGTGTGTAGGGAAAAGGTAGGGGAACATGGGATTTCTACGAGCATTATAGACTTTTGGGTTTTATATTAAAGTCTGTCAATGCGTTGCAGCTGGCAAGCCTGCCAACTGTTTGTTATAAAATGTTCCACAATGTAGTTATATTTAGAAACCAACGCCCACCAGATGAGACTAATATTAAACAAATTCGTCCACTTCAAACTGTTGGTTCTTTACAACGCTGACCTCTTTTGCTTTTTTTACTTTTTTCTTTTGATCGTCTAAACCAACGTTTCGTAAAAGTAACATTTAGAACAAGTAACCGCTCACTCCTGGCTACAAGTGGTCAGTAGGCAATACCTGGCAGGAGGAGACGCCGCCTATGAGGAAGTGTCCGCCGCAGAACATGTTGTCTGTGAGCGCGTCGCCGTACGAGAGCCGGCACAGCCAGTGCGGCACCACGGGCACGCGCGCCTCCATCATGATGCGCGGGATGCGGCGCCCGCGCGGCTGCCCACCACACATATATTATATACATGCATGATGCAACTATGAACATCTCTTACATGCTAGCATATTAAGTAGCGTACAATAATTCGGATAACTGTAAATCTATTGTCGTTAGTTGGAATGTCCATTCCATGATCCCAGCGTGACTGACAAACGCTTTTGCTTTCTGTCCAACTAGTTTACATTTTGACTTGGCAGAATCTTAAGAGTACAAAGAAAAGGATAAAGAGTAGGTCTTGCTTAACATCGATTAACAAATCTTGTTTGCTATAAAAGTAAGAAAGTCAATAGAGCCATACAGCAGTGAGCCCCCAGCCGGTGACGGTAAGGCGCACGAGGGGCACGGGCTGTCGGGGCTGTGGCAGCCTGATGGCGCGCACGGCGGTGCTGAACGCCAGCGGACGCGCCAGCCGCAGCGCGGCAATGTCGTTGTCGAAGCGTGGTTGGCCGTACTGCGCGTGCACGGTCACGTTGCTTACGCCCACGATGCGCCCGCCCGAGTCCCGCCGCGTGCTGCCCACACGCAGCCGGATCGCAGACGCCGCAGTACTATGGAAATATTCCAAACGATGATGTCAAACAAAACCTGCGGGAACATTGGTTGGCGTGAATTTATGTCAGTAGTGTCAATTCGCATTAAATGGAGCCTCAATGTTCACCTCTCTAAGCAGAATATTTTTGGGAGCTTATTCAATGTAGATAACGATAAATCATGATGAGTGGACACAAATAATATCTAACTTTTATCAGCTCCGTCATCATTATCGTCATCTTTTTTTTGATCGAATTCCCAAAAGAAGGAGGTACTCAATTCGTCTCTATGTTTTTTTTTATGTGTGTTACGGCATAACTCCGCCGCTAGTGGACCGATTTT
>DVQG01000519.1:0-14217 GCA_018231605.1 Papilio ambrax
AAGGGAAAGGGACTAAAATTAGGCCTCCGGCACCACACTCATCAGACGAAACGCGAAATTACTTCCACTTCACGCCTGTCTTCTGTGTGGAAATATCTATAATTCTATTTCACCTGAGAAAAACAGTTAGATATTTCGATAATAATATTTCTGCAAGACAAACAGCAGTCTACAAACAATGCAGACCAGTCATACCAGATGGTAGATACGACCTTCATTCGTATTTAACAATCGATATTGTTTTAAAACATCTGACATTGGAGTGGCGTTGGCGTCGCTTTCTCGTGTTAATATTTTAGCGCGATTTTGAGGTCCTCTGGCGGAAATTATAACAATGTCGCGACTCATTTTCTGTGTTTACATACTGTTAATTTTTTTTCCATAAGTTTCTAATAAGTACATATAAATAATTTTCAGTGCTATGGCTTCTTTTTTTATTATTAATATTTTATTTGTACATGTATGAAATAGCTTTTTTAAATGGAATTATCGTGATAATATGTAAAATGTTTTCAATGAAAACCAACATTTATTTTACAAGACATTACAGAAGTGGCTATAAAAACAGAGTACCTACTCGTATATCTCTTAGCACATTATTGTAGGGAGATAATTGGCCACTTTGAAGTTACAATAATCACGGTTTGCTGTTTTATATTATTTTATCTTTTAAATTATGAATTTTGCAAGAGAAATTAAAGTAATAAGATTGTTTCTGGATGGCTACAAAGGTGTAAGAAGATCTAAGAAAGTATGAACAAATAAATTCAGATATGACAGGTGTTAGATATGCATAGAAGAGTACATACATGGATAGGATGAGTATGACAGGACGAGTTTTGTATCAGAGGTGAAATTGTCTTGTCAAATTTCATGAGAATCGATAGTCTCGGACAACTGGCGACATCTGGACCCACCGCGCGTCAGATTTCTACCCTCATATGGCAACGGTCAAGTCAAGACTTTCAAGTAACGTTTCACCAAGCAGCAAGAATAGACTCACTGTCTCTTATGTAATGTTATTGTTATGTATTAAATTAATTATGTATGACAGAAACAATACCTTTTGTGGCGAACCACCAAATCTGGACACACGTATAGTAGTCAATTGTAAGAGTACTAAAGCGTTGCAAATTACTTCAAAATCAATTAAGATATCGTAAAATAAATACTTCAAAGTCTAGACGATAGTTACAATTTTTAAGTAAAACATGTTGAAATTGCTTGTTATGTTTTAACAGCGATATTAATTTTCAGAATTGAATATTGGAAAAACCACCCTCCTGAATACAACGCGATATATTTTTGCGTCATGTAAATGATAATGACAAGGGTATTCAGTTATTTAAAGGTAGTCACCTCCCTTACCTAAGGGTGGTTCTTTTTATATCGGTCGCAGGTGCGCACTGTAGGGCAGGAAGCACGTCCGCGGTTATTTCTGAACTAAGAGGGTCTGCCTCCATTGAACACGCAACCAGACACGTGCTGTGATAATGAAACCGTTTCTATATTCACTTACATAGTGTATTATCTTGTGGACGTTACTTTTAGATGTATGTCTGTTAAAAATTACTGGAGCATTTTTGGTTTTTAGTGCAAAACAGGAAGCCTTATCATAGTTTAACGTGATTGGTGATGGATTTTGTTTACTTTTCTCTTGTAACTACTGTCTACGTTAGATCCACGAAATAATTGAAAAATGTCCTGTAGATGTCGCAGGGCAATGAATTAAACTTACTATTGTTTGTTTACTGACAAGAGTACTACATACATATGTCCATTGCACCTCTCTGATAATCTTTGACACTGAATATCACGGCGTTATCAAATAAATAGCTTTGCTAACTTTACGATACTATACTATTGTCTGTCTACAATAAGTGAAATCATTACAGTTGTTAAATTTATAGTCCATTAAGTGGGAAAAATATAACATAAACTACTTTTAAAACTATTGAAATGACCCTAAGTGCGATAGGAGCCTATATTCGTCTATTCAACGACTAAGGCCCTGTCCCACCACTGGCTGATAGAAGCTTATAATTAAAGGAAATATATTCACTTTATATATCTTGAATATTTTTCTCAGTAAATGGTCATGCAACGAATTCAGACTTATAACGTCATGAAATTTAATAATATAGTCTGTTATCGATGATACTATCCAGCTAGAATATGTGACCTTACACGAGGTATGCTCGTCTTTATTTAGCAGATGATCTCACCGTCCGTCACGGCAGTCATTTGTCTTGCTGTCTAACCCGCAGCTGTCCAACTGCTGATGTCAATATTCTATCCTCCAAATCTATCCCAAATTTATTACTACGGAATTTAACAATTATTCAATCACCCTTTAAATAGATCATGGTTTTTTAATTCTCTCGTTTTAGATTTTGTTTTGTAGTTAAAAGCTTTGTTTTGTTTTCCTTGGATTAAACATTTCTCTTGGCTTCCTAGTTCGGTAAATCATTATTTAATTTATTGTGTGGTTTATAGGACAAATTGCTTTATTGTATTGAACTTGCCGTTAAGTTGTATTGCGACCTTCGTTTAGATGATTAATAGCTAAATTATAAATATAGTATTTACCTCATGGTTATCAGTGGAATTATTACGTGTTTGAACTTAGCATTAGTAACATCCCTGTATTCCACATCAACTCCTGTGTACAAAGAATGACGTGAAGTTTGTATTTTGCATGTCATTTTGTTAGTCATCTACAATACGAGTACCTAACTAAAGTAAACCCCGATGATGTATAGGGTTTATCTTATTTATTTATTAATAGTAAAGCAATCTAAAAAACAATTTGATTTTTAACTTATTTTGTAATTAAAACGTAACGTTTTACGTGTATAAATATGTAAATATAATCGGTATAATCCCCGGAGCGCGCGAGCCCCCCCCTCGCCGGCCAGACTTGCAGTTAACGCACTTTTAAGTGATGCCCCGTCTGGCGCACTCCGAGCCTTTTTCATAACGGAAGCTTTTTATAACTTTTGGACACGTTTAATCTATTTTCGTTTACTGTTTTTATAAATATTTCTAAGTCGTCTAAAGTTAGAATAATAGTGTTCCTATGTCAACATTTACGTTGTTTAATTTTCTTAATACCTACGCAGTTTGTGATGTAGCAATAAATTGTACAATTCGGTCAGGCGGCAATTGGAGCGGGGATCGCGTCGGAAACGCGGAGGTCGCTTCCTCTCGCCCTTCCGTTTGCTGGCGCGTTGGCGTTTGCTAAGCGATGTTGTAGTCAGAAAGCAAGTGAGAGATTAGGATAAACTGAGAAGTTGAAATTATAGGTTTTGTTGTCTTATTTAAATGAATTTTCTTTGCTAAAGTTGCATATAGCAAGTAATATCTAACTGTGTTGTTGTATATTAATGTTTTAAGAATAAATGAATTATTGTTGCCATTCTATTAAAACTATCACCAGCTTCGTGTCAGCGGTGTCAGGAAGCGGTATTACGAATTGGGTCACTTCCAGTTTATTGCTCCCATCACCGCGCCCTTTTTATTATCCATATTGCTTTTGTATTTTCAATTATGTCAGCTCTGGCTTTTGTTTTATTGTGTTAATTTAAATAAAAATTAAACTCTTGGTCAATCATTCAGGTTTACGGTTCACCAAAGTTTGTATAATTTGTCCTTATTGTCTCTTTCATCTCAATTCAATATTTCTCTCTTTGTCTATTTTTATCTATCAACTAGTATCTAATTGTTTTCATCTTTTATTTTGTGTTTTTCTGTTTATCATTTATCTTTTTTGAAATTGTATTGCATATTTTCGAGGCATTATCAGTCTTTGTAAATTCTTGTATAATAATACCATTGGCAACGTCGAACTCAGACCGCCAGTCCAGGGTCCCAGAACGACGAGGTCGCAGTCGCTGCAGTAGCAACGCATCTCAATACATCTTCGTGACAGGATCGCTGTTGTTTTGCGGAAACCATTACAGTGCGACCTCTGCCAATTGTTATACTCGACCGGTCGATTTGTTGCTCATGACGATTGAAGGTTTTTGTTGAATACAAAGTTAATGTGATATATGTCTTGTGTTGATGTTTTCATTAAAATGTATATGTAATTTTGTTGGTTTCTTTTATTGAATTGCACGGTAACGTTTGAATTTGGTGTGGATAACTTCAGTGAAATAGTCCACTTAAAATAGGATTAAGGAGGTTTTAATGAAATATATTCATATTTTTTACTTTATGCTATTGCATAATTATCATGGCATTGTTATAGCCACGTTCCTCGCCGCAAGCGAGACGTAACGCGAAAACAGTTTCAATTAAAGGCCACAATTTGAAACAATTGCTTAATTAAGTCAAAGTCGACGACGCAGGTGCTGTTTCTCACGTTCTACGCTCCAAAAATAATTTGCATACAAAAATCTTTATGCTAAAATAATGGAAAATTTGCTTAGATTAATCTAAATATACTTTAGTTCCCATGTTTATAGGATAAAATAAATTTAACTGTTTGTCTCTGAGTTTAAAATGATGATAAGGTAATCCCTAATTCATAAATAACAGTGACAAATGTCATGACTGGATATGACATCGACAATACGTCGCGTCAGAATGTATTGTAACAAAATTCAACGAACAAATCGTAAGGTCTATTTGCGTGTGTTATATAATTAGAATGCGTACGCGTAGGGTGACAGTGTGCCACTGAAATATATACCGTATTGTCGCGGAATGCATTCGGAGTTCGATGCCAACAGCCACTTACAGGTATCCTAATTTCAGGATACGTTGCCAAAACATGTTGCGACTGAGTGTTCCCCAAGGTGCGACCTAGGTACACTAAACATGAATCAACGGACTAAATAACATAGAAAGTGAAACGGATTCTTAATTATTGTTCTCCAAGTGTAAAGTGTGACGGACTGAAGTGTGAGTGTAAGAAACAAATGAGGTTCATTGTGAACCAGTGAACTGATGGTAGGAATGATGTGGTTCAAACGGGAACCCAAGCCGGTGCCGGAGAAGCCTCTGGAGAATGGAGTGGTGGGCAAATTGAGGAGGAAGAAGGCCGTTCTCCTGAAGCCCACTAGAGAGTCAAGCGAGAGGGAGACCTCGACAGAGAGCGACAAGGAAAGAAGACGGTACTCTGATATTTTAGATATTAGGGTATCGTTAGGTATGTATTGCTTTTATTTATAATGTTCCGTTACAATTGTATGGGTTTTCCTTGCCGGAGTCAGGTATTTTTTATTTTTCCTATATATCAATATGTAGGAATGGCCGATTACATTTTAAATTGAATGTGGTAATTAAAAAGTTCCTGTGTTATCCATGTCGTGCGTAACTACGAGTAAGTTATAGCTAAACACAGCCCAAGTAGCATTCAGTAGCGAATATTTCATGCATCGTAAATATCAAATTAAAACAATAAGTAATGATTCATTGAGTACCAACAAGGTTGATCGTGAGATATGAAGCTGTGAAGTTAACGCGAGAAGCCACGGTCAAATTCTAGTTCAGGAAAGGTTCCTTGCACGTGAAGACCTTCAACTTGCACATAAAGTTCTGACCCGCTGTTCCTGGCCTCATAACTAAAGATAATTACCTCACCATCATGTTTGTAACGAACTGGGTATTTTCATAAAGTAGGTTCAGCTAATGTAAAAAATGCTCTTTGGCTATAACTATAAAGTCCATTTTAACTGTTTGCGAGTGATTCAAGTTTCTTATCACTGTAAAGCTCGAGCAGGCAAGGCCGAGTTTTTATAGCAATGTTTCATGACCTAAAATAGAATACTGTATACTAAAGAAATACTCAAGTCTGTTTTGAATTAACGAATTGAGGGGATAGGCGAAATTAAACCTTGGATAGGTCATGACTTTGAACTGATTCAAAAGCTTAAATTTACGTAGATCTTCTGCTTCCAGTGCTTAATGCTAGTGTATATATACTCGAGTTTGTAAATGATAATCGCTAAGTCCGGATTAAACTGCAAGCGACTGATTACTAAAAACTCGAAGATAAAATGTGTGCATACAAAGATCACAAGATATGACTCAGTGTCCTGTGAGAGAGCGAGATGGCGAATCGTTTTGGTGCAACATTATTTTTGTAAGTTGTACTGTGCACAATGCTGATGGACTTATAGACTATCTAAAACTAATAGGTCTGTAATTTAGATTCTATCAATGAGTTTCATAAAATTTCATCCTTCATTTTTATCTCAATAGTTGTCTCGTAGTTTTACCTTGGAAATATTGTTATTCTAATATCCATAAAGTACTTATAGCAGTCCAGACAGGCAGCAGGTAGGGTCCGCCATCGCATTAAGTCCTCTTATTTCCTCGCTCGTCTCGGAACGTAATTGCAATTTGTGCCCCCCCGGGGCCAGCTCATAAAAGTGCGCGCTGCAAAAAGTTCACTAAAAAACCATCGCGCCGATGTAATGACGTCACGTTATTAGTTTACATGGAATTTAGAGAGAGTTTGGGGATTTTGAATGATGCTATTAAGAA
The DNA here is from genome assembly GCA_018231605.1 of Papilio ambrax. Lineage (NCBI taxonomy): Eukaryota > Metazoa > Arthropoda > Insecta > Lepidoptera > Papilionidae > Papilio > Papilio ambrax. The sequence continues at coordinate 6,496 of DVQG01000519.1, forward strand.
ATACATTTACGTAGTTATATTTGGGGATTTACTTAATTGATAAAAGTTCTTTTCCCTATAAATATAACAATATTAATATTTGAATCTCTCTAGTTTTTTCAATCGTCGATATTCTTTTGTTTTCTACACGATGTCCTAAAGGATGTGACTAGATCTTTCTAGCAATTGATTTACGCAAGCAATTACATTAGTTGAATTTATATCACCAATCAAGATCTGAGCAATAGTGCCAGTTATGGTATATTTATGTTAACAAAGGAACGCATAACCATCGAGTAGACTTCCTTATTCTTTGTTGCATATTGCAGAACAGGTTCTCGCGGATTGCCATACGCGTAAGGTCGCTGCAGTTGACGTGAAAGCTAGATGTCGCTCCCTGCTTTGTCTACTGCGTAATTTATCTTCAGTACTTATATCTTTGCCTATTTTAGTATTTTAAAATGTACAAGGAAGATAGAAAATATACATTGAATTATCGTCCTTTAAATGGGTATCTGTTTTCCAACTGTCATATGCTTCTTAGATATTTATTCTATAAGTCAGTAGTAAGATTTCTTCTAAATATTTCTTTTAATACCACTCAGAAATAAATCTTTTATGTAAACAAACTCATACATGTTGCGTAGAACTACAAACACGATGATCCATAAATCCTTTCAAATAACACGAGATAAGGTCTAGGCTTGCGTAAGGTGAGGTGTTCTGTGTTGCAACAGACGTAAGGCAGTGTTGATAGTGCCCGTGTGATCTCACCTCGGCTATGGGAATCTCCATACTGAATGTTTTCGTGTATGTAATATAATATCCTGAGAAATTCAGATTTAAATAAACTATTCATGTTTCGGATAGTTATGTGAGAGTTTGAACGATTTCCCAACTTGTTTATGGATGTAAATGAAGGCAGGTATATACAGTAGGATGAGAAATAAATACGATCCCTTATTCATTATAACTGTGGCATTTCATTCACAAAACAAAGCATAGTAGTGTTATAGGAATTTATAGGAGAAACATAATTTTACTGTCACTCAGTCGTTTATTGCAAGTGTAAATATCATATACTCAACGAAACCTAAAAGACTCTTGATTTAAAATGATCAGTTAACAAATGTGACAGCTGAATTAACAAATTGCGTCGCTTCTCTAACAGAAGTCGGAGTCTCATCAAATATGTTGAAAACAACAACAAATATAATCTCTAGGAATACAGAAAGGAAAACAAGCGTACAATTACACGAATCCTTTGATCTACCGCTACTACAATATGTATCCCATCATCTGACAGACGGTGACGTACACTGTGTCAGAAATATCACGGAAGTTCTATGTTTCACGAAATACCACGGATAAATGTTATAATTTTCCTGTTTGTTTTGGAATGGGAACCTAAAATGCAACGTTTGTGTGTGGACCTTCGATTTTACCAAATCAAATTCCTTTAGTGTATGAGTGATTTTAAGTCAATAGTATTCCTCTTGACTAGTAGTTACATTGTAATTTTCGCATATTTAAATACGTTTTGGAAATGGAAAGTGAAAAAAGTAGCTTTCGCTAGCGGGTGCATTGTTTATTTTGACACGAGGCTATTTACATAGATTTGCTTTCTCGTCTTAATCCGAAGTCGCCTTTTGTTGTATAGAAAGTGTACAAGTGTAAAGGTTGAACTCACTTCGCTTTCAGTAGCAACTGTCTTTTAGGATTGCGTTCTTGCGTAAGTACTAGCTTTGTTTACAACAATGGAAAACTATAGGACTATTTGATTGGTATCTAAAACATTGTAATCATCGACAAAAATATATCTGTTCGATTTTATAATAATGCGTTAGTTTAACTTAAAAATTACAGAATCAGCACGGATTCGAGGCTTATTCTTGTAATATAGGAAATGTATATTTTATGATTTTCAAATTTTAAATAATGGTGTCTATAACAATCATGTCAGTAACGTCTTGTCAGTAGAAAGTAACCAAAGGTTATGTTGTTTATGTCGCAGTGTTATTGTATGCTAAAGGCGATGTGTTTTTGTTGCGGCCTGGAGTCGCAATAAATGGCACGGACTTACGTAATCTCCATTGTTCCTATAATTGGCAACGATTACTAATCTAGGCAATAGGAATTGCATTAATTACCATTGGTTCTAGTTTTTTTACTCACCTTGCTCCGTATTATATGGAATTATTCTATTTATTATTTTATCTTAGGAATTGAAAATTATTGGTACTTTGTAATCGGTCATTTCTTCGTGTAATATTTGATTCTTATTAGTATTTAATCTATTATTATAATACTTGGCAAATGAATTCTATGTTATTAGCATTGACATCTAAAATGGCAAGGAAACCCAAGTATGTGCAATAGTTTAATAAAAATAAGTTATATTGTTACCAGAGCGTCGTGACGAGAGTGACGAGTCGTTGTACGAGTCCGCGGACTGCCACAGTGACGCCGTGTCCGCCAGCGACGACGCTCTCCCCCGCCGCAGCAAAACACCCACCATCAGCAAGGAGTCCCTCAAGCTGGCCGTCACCGACGAGGAGGCGGAACAAGCCAAGACGAAGAGGGGACATCGCAAGACAATGTCACTATCGAACCCCCTAGAAATGGTCAAGAACCTAGGCGATGAGTGGTTCGATCACACCAAAAAAGATCTAGACAAGAACTACGATAAGAGAAAATCACGGGAATCTCTCTGGAGCGAAGAAGATAGAGATTCAATACATGGGTCTACTTTGAAACTAGATCAGATTAGAAAGAACAGTAAGAAAGAGGATAAAAGTAATCCAGAAAGTAGAAAAGGCAGCGCGACTGATATATCTAAACCAAGAAAAGGTAGCAAAGGTTCATCAGTCAGCGCATTAAACTTTCTTAGAAGAAAGAAGACTCCGACTTCTTCCAAATCAGTGGAAGTTGTTTTAGAAATTGCTGACCGGATCGCTACGACGGAAGAAATTCTTAACTACACCAAGTTCTTTCTGGAAGAAGAACGGCGACATTCGTCCCTGTGTCAAGCTGTGCCAATCGTCGAAACGGACTCAGACGACGACCCTCCTCCACCAAAATTGGTGGGGGAACATAGGAGAAGATTAAGTAGACAAACTTCTAGAAGTAAAAGCAAAGTGAGAGGGAAAAGTCAGTCGGTGAAAGTGAATACGTTACGGAAATCACATAGTGGGACTTTAAAGAAGGGAAAGAAGAAGAGTGTGAAAGCACCATCTACCGGTGGTAGAAGTAGACAATCGAGTATAGCGGACACGCCGCCAATACAGAAGAAAAGAAACTCAGACACATTCAAACAACATTCCTGGCTGTTTAGCACATCGACGCATAAAGGTAGGTCATTTTATGATCGTATGGTAATAAACGTTATTTGAATAATGTTTGCTTAAACAAATTTCTACCACGGCTTCTAAACTGGTTTAAATACCAAATGCTTTACTTTAATTATTTTTAGGTTATTTTATACTCAACCTTGCCTCTAAATTGTTAATCTGCAATCCTCGTCACGTGGTTTTATTTACTGACCTGATTTAATTAACAGATCCTCGATGGTTTTTCTTTCATGTTATTTTATGACTGATTCGAGAACATTCCTGATCTATTAAAACTTAGCATGTTTTGCTTTTGTATTGATATTTAGTAATAAATTAAAAGCCACCTTTAATTTTACATGTTCAGTGCAACGTTTGCACTGATCATGTCGAGTTAGGCACGTAATTTTGTTAATCTAGAATGATGTTTAGGCTATTATCAGTTACTGTACTAATTCCTACATTATTTTAACGTATGTACGTCAATGAATTTTATTGTTTTTTATGTTTAGTTTCTGGTTATTGTTTGTACAATATGTTATCGACCGTTGTATCAACTTGTGTAATCGTGTGTTATGCAACAATTCTGTTTATACTAATCTTACCAGTCTTGCTAATGATTTTTTAATAGCGACCTACTAAGACATTAACGCGGTTTTTTTTACATTAGCTTTTCTGTAAAACAGTTTTATGCGATCTTCTGTGCTTAACGTGACGGGGTAGTCAAAGCAATTTTATAAATATTTGTCGTTTTTTTCTGATTGTCTTTGACCAAATAGAGTTAACGATATTTAAAACATTACGGTTAATCAGCCTTGTTCAAATAACAGCGTTGTTTTTTTGATTACCATCTTTAACCCTGAGAATGTTTTGTTTCTCTGCACGCCTCTGTTTTGTAATCAAACTATCACATTAACCACAAACGCAGCCGTCACGTGGAAATAAAATCTGGATGAAAACATGAAAGGCAAATTTATTACACATACCGCGTCCGAAAACAATGTCTTAAAGTAAACTACATATTCTGTGAGTTGTAAAGTCTGCGATCGCTCACACGTGTCGCTTCCAAACGGTCGTGCAAAATAAAACGGTCAAAAAGCAATAAAACGATTGGAAATGCTATAAAATGGGCGACGTTGGCTTGTGTTTCTACAGTTATTGCTGTATTTTGAGTTTTGATTCGGCTGTCTGTAGTCCTAATTGCTGCGGATTTATAATTAGTCTCTTGATTGTAAGCTGGTTCTATTGTGTGAGTTAAATTTGCGTCGTACAATTGTATGTTATTGGAATTTACTTGGTTGATTGGCCATTAGTAATGCGATGCAGACGTTTAGTTTCCTAGAACGTTTGTTATTATGAACCTTTGCTAGTAAAATTGGATTAAGTTTGACTATTTGTTCTTTGAAGATTTGACTTGTGATCTTACTTGACGGTTAATTTCTTGTGTTCCACTTTGTAACAAGTTTTTGTAAGTCGGTTATTCATACGCGGCCCTGACCCCAACATTCTTCATCGTTTATGCTACAGTGTATGTCACTTGGAAATACTAGGGTTGGTAATATCTGCACAATAGTAAGTAATAAATAATGTAACAGTTTTGGTCCTGATTGTTTAAAAGTTTTGAGTTTTAAGAATCAAATAAATTGAAAGTCACGAAATTAGATTTTCAAATTAGTGAGTAATTACTTTTCGTTCTGGAATATTTTTATAATTTAATTAATAATTTGAACGTTTTTATTTTGTCTTAACATTTTATCGTTAATCTCACTACATCGTTATGTGAAAACTTATCAGTTTGCCGTTAACCCTAGTGGAGTATTCTAGAAGTGTCTACCTAGACACAAGTAGGCAGCCCTATTTTCCATTGATATATGCCAGCGGCAGTGGGGCCCGCATTCTGCACACGGTCAATGGGCCAACTGGCTGCTGTTTTTGTGCACATACATCGCGATCCTGTACATCCACATCTGTTGAAGCCAGTTTGTTTGCTTGATACTTGATACTTGAATGAAGCGAGCAGTTGAATGCAACGCCATATGTATTGATACATTTGAATAACTAGAAGCTATAAAATCAGATAAGGTTATGCAAGCTAAGTTAGGAAAGTATTAGGGAAGTCTCCTCTTCATTTAGTTTATTGGCTCGTCATCCGATTACTATGCGAAAGCACTTCCGTTGGCAAAGGAAGTACAGGAATAAATAAAGGGTTCCCTGAGCTCAGTGACTCATGGATTGCTCCTGGACGCCACGAGCACGGGTTTGATTCCCGACTCGAGTTATTTTGGTTGTCTCTGAGATGCACTGTCCAAGTTTATTTTAATCTTGTGTATCATTTGTATAATGATAGTCTAAGTTTTGGCAACAAAAGGCAGTGACGCATCTTCTAATCGTTTAGTGTTTGCTGTTTTATTCTGTTCATACTAAATTGAAAAGATGAAATCTAAGGATATTGATTCTAGCTTTTAATTAATTTAGTGAACCTTTAGTTATAGTTATTAATAGAAATCTTTAAATCTCTACTCCGTTGTTTTAAAAATCGAATTTATATTGTTTTATTTACAAATCTCTATATATAGACATGGTGTTTAAGATTCTGTGTGCAGATATCATCTGCCGCTGTGTTGGCAATAAACATGTACCAGCCGAGGTTCCCAGAAACGATCTCATCGCGACCGGCGCCTGCTGCTTATGGCTTTATTGCTTTTAATGAGTTTCATTTAAATAATTTTCAATATAATAAAGCATTAAAATACTTCAGCATACTTAAAAGTATTGGCTTATGACTGAAAGGTTTGTCTGTAATAAAGCGTAAACACACACTGTTTTGTTGCCTAAGATCTCAGCAATCACAGTATATTTTTTAATAACTCTTCTTTAATAAAAAGCCTTACACTTCCTTTACGCTTTAGGCTATATGTTTTCACGCCATTACACTTAGGGGTAAATATTTTGAATAAAAGCTAACGTGGAAAAGAGACCATAAGTTGTTGCAAACATCAAGGAATCAAGGTAGCCATGGTTTGACATCATTTCATGTCATTTTGACATTTGCAATTGATAATTTGACAAATGTGAATAATAAAATGAAATCTTTATAATTTTATGCGAATGAAGTCGCGTGGGAACAGCTAGTATTTAACATGAAATAAATATAATAGTAAAGTATAATATAGTTATGTAACGCATAATAATAATAATAAAAACAATGAATTTTTACATATCTCTTGCGAAAAATTTAATGAACTCTTCGTATAAAAGATTTTTAAATAACTTCAAACGATTCATTCAAAAAAAAATACGTGTATTTAATGAAATTCTTAATATCTGTTCGGAGAATAGAAATAATTACCGTGCGCGTTTGGAAAATAAATGATACGTAGCCATAATTATAAGCATTGTACTTACACTTAACAGGCTTGCGAACAAAATGCAAATTTTATCAAAAAAAATTAAACGGATTTTTTCTTAGTGTTAGGAAACTCTTAAGGCCAATTTGCACAATTCTTAATTAGTATTAGTGTATACGACTTAAAACCTACAAAAAAAAGAAAAATAGAATATAAAATTTATGTGAAGTCGTACTTGAGGTACGTGCATTTAAAAAAAAAATAACACACAGTTTATTAATTGAGCCTCAACTTCATTAGTAAAAGTAAAATATATAAGAAAATAATTCTTATTCCAAATTATTTCCTTTAGAAAAATTACAGTCATTATTTAAAGTTTTTTACTGCACTACAACAAATGAATGTTTAGATTTAGCAAAGTCGAAAGAAGAAATACAATTTACATACATATACTAGTAAATGTGTTAAGAAAGGATTTTGCGTTTTTTTTTAAGTTGACTTAATATTCATATTATTAGCATCACTAGTCGCAAAAACTAAAGATAATTCCTAATAAAATAAAGCGTAAACACACATTACTTCGTGGCGTAAGATGTCAGCAATCACAGCATATTTTTGAATTACTCTTTCTTAAATAAAAATCCCTACACTTATGAAACGCTTTGCGCTACATATTTTCACGTTATTAAACTTAGGGGGTCATAAAGTGGAAGAAAACTATATGTGGGAAAGGGACTATAAACCACAAGCTGCCAACATTAAGGAAGCAAGGTTATTATGATAACAGTAATTATGACATTTGGTATTGAGAATTTGACAAATGTAAACAATAAAATAAAGTTTTTATAACTTCATGCGGAGGAAGCCGCACGGGTACAGCTAAGATCACATAACAGTTAGAATTAAGAAGACTGGCCCTACATAATTGTGAAAACACACATACAAATAACATAATTATAGAATACTAGCTGTTCCCGTGAGACTTCATCCGCATAAAATTATGAAAATTAATTTTATTGTTTACATGTGTCAAATTATCAATTGCAAATGTCAAAATGACATGACAT
>DVQG01000520.1:0-14216 GCA_018231605.1 Papilio ambrax
CTTTATTGATGAGAGTTTTAAGTTTTGTAAAAATAATAAAAACAGCAATTTTATTATTTTTTATTAAGTTACAAACAACAAAACTGGAAGTCACATCTTACCCTTCTTATCACAAAGATCGATCACTTGCGGCCCACATACATTGGACTACTGCAACCTTGACCTGATCCATCCATCTTACGGGAGGCCTGGTCTACCCATGCTTCGTCTTGTGTGTCGCCTTTCTGGATCTTTTTAGATTATTTCATTACATTTTATATATGAATTATATGTAACAGATCTCTTATATCTTTGCAAGATGTTTTTTTTAACAAGCTCCGACGTTCAAAATGATGACGTGATGCTTATCATATTGACACACGCAGTCACATTTCATAGATTAATTCAATCGTAAAATACGAATAAGCTCTGGAAAATTTTGTTTCCTGTCTTCAAATTCTACATTATCGACATATAATTCCATTTGAAGTTACAACAAAGTATTACGAAAGCTTACTTCCGCCCTTTCATAAACCATCTTCTTTTTAAAACTTGTTTTATTTTATTTGACCACTAACTTCACGCTTCAAACTCGATTCCATTGAACTCGCTTAGGGTTTCGTTTTTTTCGTAATAAAAAAGACTGAATTGAGCGGAAATGAAATAGCGCTAACCGGTTTCTTCGGCGCTCGGGACTCGGGACCGACGGAACGACCCTATATTTTTTACCGCGAATGCGACCAGCTTGATGACTTCAATGAAGCGACGATACAATTCCATTCACTACATCGAGTTATGGCTGCTGTTTAAAATTTGTGATTTTAGACGGTTTTTATTAGGGACAATTGCTATCGCTTCGAGCTTTCGCGTCACTCGATGTCGTAATTCCTAAAAATATTGAGCAATAAAAACGACCCTAATGACTCATTGTCTTCAGACGGAATTTATTCTAACCTCTCTATTTCTACCTAATGCGTAATCATAAAGATATTTAAGCAGATTACGTAATGGAGATATGTAAAATATATACGCAATTAGTATTTAAAAATAGTTGATACAAGCTCTATCAACTGCGGGGTTTGTTTAAGTTAGCAAAACAAGCGATTACTAATATATATGTATACTTTGTTAGAGATTGTACTTATGTTACGACTACTGACCGTATAGACGAAACCAGTCAAATAATTACAGTATTTTTTTAAATCTCCTTACTCTTGTGTAAGTGGTAATCTATACTATTATAAAGAAGTAATATTTGGATTTTTGTATGTATTGAAATAACTCAAACACTACTAGGCCGATTTCAAATATTCTTTCACAATTAAAAAGCTACGTTATCAGCGAGTACCATAGACTATATTTTTTATTATGTTTTAACTTCACGGCGGCGAAGCCGCGAGCGACAGCTAGTTGTGATTATAATAGTTAGTTATGGTGTATTATTGAACTTACATACACTAAACACTTGAATTATTTTGATTTTATTCTTATTTACGTGTTCAACTTGTTTTATGGATATTTGTCTTCTATTGAAACTAAACTAAGCTAACCTACTTTATCTTATTTCCGTAGATAAATATTTAACGAGGTTATTGTTAATATCTTTATGCATCATAAAAAAAGAAATTTCATTTTATAGCGCGCAAACCTGTGAAAACACCTTGCGTTAACTTTTATTACAAAATAAAATGATGCCATTGTGATATTTACTTCGTTACCTTAAATGACTCTATAAACATTAATATGTGCATTAAAATGCACATATTAAATGTTAAAATGCAATTTTAAGTAGCAAAATCGATTATAGATTCTGTTGTTTTATTGTCCTAAAAGTTAAGAGGCTATAAAACTATTTTTTTCTACTTAACACTCAGTATAAATAAAACTATGTCACAACTAGTCACTGAAACTTTACGTGTACTTTAATATTTAACAAACCGATTCATGTAATTGTTTGATTCGATAAGTTAAAAACTTCAAAATCGCCTAAATTTAAAAGTTTGGCTACTTTAACGCGTATTCTTTTGAAGGATTGAAGGATATGACCATTTAAACAAAAAATACAGTTTAATCGCCATGTTTATTTCTCATTTTGCTAATACTCTTTTTTCAACACAGTTTGACATACATCATCATACATCGAACAACATTCATCGTGCATTACAACAATTATTAAACAGGTTACTTAACCTCACTGGAAAATGTCTTTGGATTACTTGCTTCCATTTATTTATTCTCTTAAACTCATTAATACATAGGTTCAACATTCAGGATATAATTTTTATTTGTATATTTATAATTTATTTATTTGGCGATCAAAGATAATACCGTTCCGTATTACGATAAATTTACACTTATACTTCCATCATCTAATCAGTCGCGGATTCCTCAAACATTATGACCCAATGAAACTTTCCACTAACCATCTAAATAATAATTTATATAATACAAAAACTATTACGCTAACAGTAACTAATCAGCTTAGTAGGTACGTATAGATTACACGCGCCACAATATTCTGTATACAATTAATATTTACATTTGAACAAGGTATGATTGAATTTTATACAATTTTTATATAACATTCAAACATCAGTAGCACAGCCATCGTGAAAGCCATCTTCTGTCGCAGGTCTGGTTATGGTTAGTACGCGTTTTAAAGCTGACACCGGGGGCAGCACTGGCGGGGCACGCTGCCACACGCGCAATGTGCGCGCTCCCGTCGCGCCCTGTGCGCCTGCCGCAGCCGGCGGGCCGTAGTCTGGAGGATACGACGAATCTATCGGAGCTGTCGTCACACCTGTCATCGCATGTGATCGCGGAAAAGTTCGACTCATGTATCCCAATTCCTCTTGCGAACCGTTAACGCTGGAGTTTTCTATAATAGGAGTCCTATCTGTGTAATAACTAGGCAGCGCAGTACTCACTGCTCTTGCTAAACTGCTCGCCTGATTCATTTTTATTTGCTCCCAGAGACCCGACGGATATAACGAGTCTGAAGTTTCCCGAGCATATTCGCCGCTTCCAGGTCTAGCAACACTGTCCGGTCGAGTGTCGTTGATTAAGTCAGGATCGATGCCGGCGGAGATCGTTGGTGAAACCATTACAGGTCCTCCGGCCGTTACGATACTGCCTCTCCCTTCGTAGTGATTGGTAGTATACGGCATGTCACCGACGCGCGGAGGCTTCACCACTGGATTGCATTTTGTGTCATTATAATTTGGTGATTCCTGTCTGTTGGCTAATACGGCTACATGCGGCCTGTCGTTTGTTGTGGGATGTACTTCATTTCCTGACACCACTCTATCTAATGTGTTCGGAGTTTTACTTTCACAAGATGGAGAAGGACGAAATCTTACAAATGTTATAAGTAAACCGAGGGAAATTACAACAATAAGCAAGAACAATGCGGCTCCCAGACTCGCAATTTGTGCGCTGTCTAATGACGCCATTCCTGCTATCTGGGAAACATGGACCGTGAAGTTAGCTTCCGCGTTGCCACCTTTGTTTTCTGCTACACAGTAAAACTCGATCGGATCCGAATCCTGCACATTTGTAAGAATTAGCGATGATTTCTTTTTTAATTCTCCCTCTTCCAGTATAACAATTTTTTGGTGGTTATTAAAGCTACTTCCATTTTGTAATAAACGGCCATTCCAATACCAATTAACGTTCGCGCTTGGCACGCCTTCCGTCTTACAAACGACAGTCGCATTTTCTCCAATTCTCGCAACAGCGTTTCTAGTGTTAGGTAAAATTTCTGGTTTACACGCAAACTCTTCTATTGTTAATTCCGAAAAAAGCTTATTAGTCAACCTCGCAGGAGACGAACAAGTCGGAGTTGAAAGCAGTTTATGTTTCGCGAGCCACATCTTCAAATCTCTTAAACGACAATCACAAGTCCAAGGATTGTCAGATAAATCTATAACGCGAAGTTTCTCCAATTTCTCGAGAGAACTTAACGGTAAGTCCCGCAGATTGTTGTGGTTTAACTTCAAAGATTCTAGGGACCGAGAATTTCTGAATGCGTCGGAAGCGATATCTCTAATATCGCATTTAGATAGATCGAGCTTCACGATACTCCCGAGACTGCTCAATGCCTCAGCATGTATTTTTATTATAGGGTTATGACTTAAAGTTAAATCTCGGAGAAAAGGAGCGTCTTTGAAGCTGCTTGATGGTACTTGAGTAAGTAAATTGTGGGACAGGTCTAATTCTACCAAATTAGTAAGGCCTTTAAAAGCCCGATCGTTTATTTGGCCAATATTGCAACTACGTAAATATACTCGCTGTAAATTAACAAGTCCCGTTCTAGCGAATGCTTCCTGGGGGAGGATTTGCAAATTATTTCCTGAAAGATCCAGCACTTGAGTAGCGGGGTCGACGGGCTCCGGCACCGTAATGAGGGCCCTGTCGACACATTCCACTGTTTGTTTGCCACCCTTCCATTTACACGCACACACCGGAGGGCACGATCCAGGCGGAGCGAATCCGGCCAAAATTGTTCCCCAAACCATAATGTTCACCACCACTATTAACCACTTCATTTTGGTATTTACACAAGTTTGTTCAGTTTTAAACTTTCACAAAAAATCTTTAATTTTTTTAACACATTATTCGCACAGTATTAACAATCGAGTACATTTAGCGACATCTCATCTGTACGTAGCGATACCGTATCACATCACTACTCGAGAAAGTTGGCGCACGACTCATGACGACACGGTGTCCGCGCGCGACGGTCGTGAATAAACTGAGAGGGAGGAATCGTCTCAGTGAAAAGAGCTCAACGCATGCGCGTGGCGGGCGCCTCCGCTCCCCCGCGCCCCCACCGCACCCCGCACCCCGCACCCCGCGCTGCGGCTTATCCTCTGCCGCCGAGCTGAGTAGCACTACTCGGCGTGTTGAAAGAATTCCAAAAGTATAATTTTCTACCTGGCGGTGACCGCGCTGCACCAGTCGCTCGCGTTCATTCATAAATACCTGAACCGGCGCGGTGATGGGGCAGGGGCGCGGGGGCCGGTGGTATCGATACCGGACGACAATTTAACAATGCTCAATGCTCGGGATCGAACGGTTAAGTCGTCGAGCCGCTTGAAACCTCTACGATTGTTATAGCACACTGTCACTTTTTGTCAGCATCACGTCCATGAGGAACGTCAGGTAGAAAACTAATTTTACTACAAAGGAGCAAAAAGGACGGCAGGTAACGACAACAATGACACAGGATGTGTCACACAAAAGCTAAGCTTCTTTCATTCATAATTGTATAGAATTATTATTCTGTACTGAGCAAAAATGTCACGTTTAACAGAACTTACGATTTCTTTTATAATTGCACTGTGGTCGAGTTTTGCTTTATACCATTTGCCGACAAGACTTTGTATTATTGTTGTTTTTATCCCTAAACGGACAGATATTCTAAATTCACGTCCTCATTTCAAAAATGTACCTACGTTTCAGTGTATCAATTTAAAAAAAAATATTATTTCGTAGCTTACAGTCGATAAATAGCAGACAATTCTAAGTTAAGATTTAAACAGTTAAGTGAAAACTTTGGTAATAATATTATGACCGACAAACGGCAGATGAAACTGTATGTGTAAAAGCTGGCACGCGGCGACACGTCCAAACAAGATGGGGGTGTCAGCTGCAACCACACCTGGCCACCTCGGCCAGCACGCGTGGCCAACGGCGGCTGACGGCCACATGCTGCACTCACAAGTATTCCACAACACATCCAAACAAAAAACAAACTTTTTCTATTACCCCACATCTTCGATCGCACACGCAAACCAATTGGTCATACATAAACAAGCTTTGAAGCTACGATTATTAATTTACGACTAAAGTAAACATTACGTTTTGCTTTATTTGTTTCACATCCCAGCCTCGTTAAATAAGCAATATCGATTCGTAGATTATTCCTAAATATTTACATTGAGATCAAAAAGAATCGAACGTTTAATACAAGCAAACTTATCTAGAATGTTTTGAATTACCACATACTGCAATAACAGTTTTAATTACCAATTTTAATTCTACATTTTTTCAGTCTTTTTTAATATTAATGAAATGTTAAAATTAATTATTACATACATCATATAAACATACTTTCACTTGTTTTTATTTTTAATTCAAATCATTCATTTTGCATCAGTGAATCACTTTGAATTCGATTTATGAAGATTAAAATTCATGAAAATTTATTCCATACTTATAATACATAGACTCGCAATGAATCACCATTTTAAAGAATAGCAATTCTTGCATAAGGCTTACGTGCGTCGTACTGCACCCAAAGCAAAGTATCCGCTTTACTTTCTATAGATACCAAACAACCCTATTTTGCAAAAGCTATCTCCAATATCACCAGAATGTAAACATAAATTAATAATAAGCAATATGTCTTCACGATAAATATTGTAAACACAATTTTTTATCTCAAAAAAAAAACAGAGCAAAAAAACGCTATTGCATATAAGTATGTACTCATATTGAGATGATGAACCCTTCGTAAGTACTTTAAATCACCTGAACGAAGAGAGTAAATGATTTGTAAGATGGAAGTAAATGGAATATTATTTTATGTATCAAATTAGTAAGATGGTCTGTAGAACAATTGAAGGTTTGCTTTTAGTGAGTTGAACATCCACACAGTGTATGCAGAAACGGGTCAACAATCTGCACGCCGCGCCGGTTGCCGGCTGTCGGTTGCCGGTACTTTCGCAGTTGATTTAAGAGGAAATCACGAATTGCACGTAATCAAAACAAATGGAGAAACTTAATGTTAGTTTAACAAGCGGAAATTTATATCCCGACAATGGTTATTGTTCGGAAATGAATTAATTCTGCTTCCAGTTATTAAAAATAAATTATCAGCAACGATAAATCAGTCGAAGCTATCAATTACTTTGATTTCTAAACAGAAAACCCAGCATTGCACACAACAAGTCTTATTTAGTACTATCTTACTTAGTAATAATTTAACGATTTCATTTAAAAGGTCTAAAATTAAATAAATCCAACTATTCCGAAACAATACTCGCATATTCGTATTATGTGTACTGGTAAATACACATAAAGGTTATATACAGTTTATTTTTAATTCCCACAAAATGTTCGTGCAAATAAAACGAGAATCAGAAGTAAGCGAAGTGCTTAATGACACTCGTTTGTTTCAGTGCGGTTTTACTGCCTTTTTAAGCCACTTTAAAATTATGAAAATACTCTGAATTTTCTTCACAGTTTATATTTATGTTTCTCAAGCGTTTAACTGGCTAACATCAGCGGCAATTAACCAACGAGCGGTCTAATTTGTTGAATATGAGCTAGTTCCGGTTGTCTGCCTCATATCTTACTCATAATTAGTCATTTGATGTCCAAGGACTAGTGAAACGAACACTTCGCGTGATTAGTAATAAACAAGTAAATGAGTCGTGACGACTCGCTACAATTTAACGCATCACTAGGTTTGTCGTTATTCCGTCTGGAATGCACATCAATGTAATTGATCAAAACGGTTAAGGTTTTAAAGATTAAAGGATATTTTAGATAATATGACAAACAAGCCAAGACATCAATGGATGTTACCTTTAATTTCGTAACCTTTAATTTTACAGGCATGCAGGTCAATAAGAAAAGAAAACTATTATAGAAGAAGTATGGGAAAGTGTTCATAATTGGAATTGTGGTTACAGAACTTAACTGAAAAGACGATTGCATTTTTTTCTTCTATGTAGTCGTGGTATTCTATAGATAGAGCCGAACCTGCAACCTGCACGACTATAATCTTATGTTTATGAGAAAATATAAAGAATGTGTGAAGTTTTCTAGCAATTTTTACATCCCGGTATAACCTTAATAAGGCAAGTTTACGTCTATATGACATTTGTAAATGTCAGTAATGCCCTTATTTCCTCCTAATTAAGGAAAATGTTTCTCTAATATTATAATTGTAATTAAAGACAAGGGACGGCAATTAATAACTGCGGCATTAAGCTGTTGTCAGACCCAACTTTACGCCTATCTCACACGACCAAGCACTAGGAATCTATTGGCTTGCCGCTGGAACTTAAAGGATTACTTATCATAAGTAACTGCGCACATTACCGGCTCAAAAAAATAAAAGAGAATAACGCTATCTTAATTTTTTTTATTTTGAAAAAGATTTTAAAGCAATGCACACGACTTGGTCGTTTTATCAAATTTTATACAGTATTAAATATATACTATTATAGTAAAGCGTAAACACACACTTCTTTGTGGCGTAGTATGTCAGAAATCACAACATATTTTTGAATAATTCTTTATTTAATAATAAAAACTTTACCCTTACGACACCCTATTAAACATAGAGGGTAAGTAAATTAAAAAAAAACATTAACATGGGAAAGAGACCATAAACTACAAGCTGTCAACATCAATAAAGCAAGGTTGCCATGGTTGTCACTTGTGCATTTGAATTTTGACATTTGCAATAGAGAATTTGACAAATGTAAACAATAAAATAAAGTTTTTTTAGTTTCATGCGGATGAATCCGCACGGGAACAGCTAATAATAACATAGTAAAACCCATACTTCTTTACAATTACGTTAACATTCCTCCAAGTACATGTTACGATAAGTGAACATAAAAAAATTGACGGTAATTAAACTATGAAAGTCAACAAACATAAAGTTTCATCATCGGGTTCCTTGCGACTTCAGAAAACATAAACAAAAAGAAAACGAAAGAAATTGCTACAAGTCGCAATCGCTAAAAATCAATTTCGTAGAATTCAGGTACCGAGTAACATTTCGTAAAATGTGTAAGAAATTGGAATTAGTTTACAAATCAAGGGGTATGGGCGTACCTGAGTCAACGCTCACCTTTCTTGTCATTTAGCGTAGGCCTTTCTGAGAAAACGCTAATAAACCGTCTTCATTCATTAAAGCTTTTTGACAACCAGACCTTACGATAATTAATTATTACTGTCCTCAAACGACTGTTACTTTCAATTTAGTCTGTTCGCCAATATATTCTAATAACTAAGAAACATTCTGAATTTTACTATGTTGAACACTGTTGATCTTTTTTTTTATTATTTAAGTATAGCGGTAGTTGGTATACAAATCTTCGAGTTTACGAACAAAAAATAAATTAGGAAAAACTTTTTCATATTCATGGTTACATCTACAAGACTTTCTCATACGACAGGTGTTTAAAATTGCAGAACTCTGTTAAGTTATATCAGTGTTTCCTTTAGGAACAAGATTTTAAGACTCTACGTGGTACAACACAACTGGCGTTGCAGCAAAGTTGGAGATTTTGACTATACCACTTTATATAACAAATGTAAATTCGTTATAGGAATACAAGTAAAGTATAATATATTCTAAATCCTGAATACCAAACATGTAAGGTGAAATTTATAATCTAAACGTAATCAAAAGACTACGCATAATTGAAAATGAATATGCCGATAATAACAATGCATGATGTCTTTGTTATTACTATTATAGCAAACATTCCTTTAACTCTATATGTCTAATATTCTCGAATATTGAGAGCGATTGTGGTAATTCTCATTTATTCAAGGGAATAAACGACATAACAAAAAGGTCCTTATTCGAAAGTTTGAACGTAATGTAATTTAAAGAGGAATTTTTAATCCCAGCTGCGTATTGCGAGGATAGGTCCATTTGTTTGGTATGGCTGGTGCGCGTGATTTAAGCGGCTTAATGGGTTAACCTTTAACACCACATACGACCTTTAGCATATATTCACATGACGATAGCAGATTTTCAACATTTTAAAGAAAATTAAAATTGATAACCTAAAAGTTTATACATTTTTACTTTATCAGTGACTAAATTGTTGATTGTTTAGTAAATTATTATGCATCGATGATTCTGAAATCTGAAAAACAAAACAACTGGAGCACTTTTGCCACTACTCCTAATAATTAAGTTTCAAAATGTAAAGCTTCAGATACAAATAGCAGTGTATCTAGTATATCCGGTAACATCTATATCTAGATTTGTTCCTATAAAGTAAGTCCGAAATAAAACTCCGTTACATTCTAGGGATGACACAAAGTTACTTTTATCCAAACAATATTCTGTATTCTGTTGAATTTTTAGAGTGAACAAAAGCGGTTTTAACGAATAACTGTTTGCAAGGAACAAAATCAACATCCCTACCCGACTCACGTATTTATAATCCCACGTTCGCTTCCTGTTTTTTCTAACTTTTCGTTCCCAGAGTTTATAAAACGAATTAAGCTTTTTAAAGTGACCATCGCAAGTTAAAATGTAAATATTAAATAAACCTAAACATTACAATCATACATAAATCAGTAAAATTAATTATTTATTTAGAAATTTTAAATATCTAGTAGTAAGTTTGAAATCTAACGTTTTCTTTCTTTCTGTCGACACTTCTTATAACCATTGTATATTTGTATTTGAATTATTTTTTATTAAACAAACTGATAACAATTTCTGATAATACACGATATTTCACATTCTATTAAACTAAATCTGTCGTGACAGTGACGTGGGTGCGAGGATGCTGTAAAGTCCACGAAACGTCCAAAGTTAAAAAGTTAAATTAAACGGAACAAAATCCTAAAATCTAGTTTTACTCAACATTCTAATAATTATATAGAACCGCCAAATTAAATTTATTATTTAGACTTGATAGAGTTTTGTTTGTCAATTAGTTATGTTATTAAGTTGCT
This sequence comes from Papilio ambrax, assembly GCA_018231605.1. Taxonomy (NCBI): domain Eukaryota; kingdom Metazoa; phylum Arthropoda; class Insecta; order Lepidoptera; family Papilionidae; genus Papilio; species Papilio ambrax. The sequence goes on from DVQG01000520.1 coordinate 10,705, forward strand.
AAAAATATTTTCTCTAAATGAATTCCCAATCTCACGTTATCTTAAGTCATTTACCTCCAAAACAAACTTCATAATATGAAAGTCAGCGAGTTTATTTTGCTGGCAAGTGCCATCCTTCCCATGAATTGGCTGGCGGTGCAAGTTTCAACCTAAACGATATCGTAACGCCATAAGACTGAAGTGCTCTTCGAGGTACTTTATTATTAGCTCCAAAAAGCAACCATAAAGTAGACGATGTAAGGTGTAAAGTCGTTTTTACAACATCAAAACGTTTTGTGATTGCTACCCCCAGGTGATATTTGTATAACACCAAAGTAGACTTATCGCAGGCGTAAATAGAGATTAAGTACGCATTTGTTTCTTCAGCGCACGCGTCTCGTGGGACTACGTAGAGCGATCTAAAAGTGGTCTTTCACTGTGTCTCACTTTATTTACGCGTAGATTTCTTACCATTTAAAAAGATTTCTATAGTACTGTGTTAACATCAAAGAATTAATAATCAACGATGATATCGTGGTATTCGACGTCTGAACTATATTTAAAAATTGAGGGTTCCAAGACTACGACTCGACTCGCCCTCGACTTAGGGTAATATCTGATACCATTACAGGTATCAATTTAAAATACTTTACGCATTGAAGCCAAACATTGACTGCAATGAATACAACAAACTGTTCCTATATAGAATGTGTGATCAAAAACATCGTTATAGTAAAGTTATCTATTTCAACATTGTAAACTTGACATATTAAATTGAAGAAAATCGTCTATTTTATGTTCAAAGAGTTTTAATTATTGAACACATAAAATGTAAATCAACATACATGACGATTTTAAGTACCACATATGAACTAAGTACGAGTTTATCTTGATTAATTCATGAGCTTTCGTCATTTCTACTTAATATTATCCAAAGAGAATGTTTCGTCATATTTCTTCATCTTTTTACCGAGGTATACGTGACTTCCTCCGAACTACGCAACAGCAGTGTACCGGATATGTATAACAACGGGCATATGTAGATTTGACCGCAGACAGGACGCTCTTGTCTTATGACTATCAAATTTTGCTGGTTCATTGAAATTCAATTTCTGCTATATCTGTATCGTATGTGTTAAGTGTATCACCGTCATATCATGTACTCTGGGAAGTGTCACCTTTACAAAGAGACTTAAATAAATTACAACTTACAACTGAAATACAGTTATAGAGCGGACGTTGCAAGCGATTTGCCGGAGCAATTATAAACGGGCGACGTATGTACCTGATATGCCGGTGATGCCTATTTATCCTGATATAACCTATTCTATGTTATGCAATTATTTTCAAATTGATTCTTAAAATTACTAATTGCAGATTTTTTTTATAAATCTCATTAAAAGTTTTTACGAAATATTAGAAGGGCCACGAAACTGTACTATTCATAATACATATTTCACAATATAATTCAATATCAAGTCATAATATTTACATACAATATGTGCCACAGCTTGTGCGTTGTGATAAAAGTCACAACAATGAGTGTGGTGGAATCGACAAGTTAATACATGTTGGAACCCGACATGGACGGCTGTGTGTCACCTTGACGCTCACATACTTGAACACAATGCACGTAACTCGTCTCCTACGGCCGCGCCGAGCGGACTGATTTAATAACAATAAAAGAATTTATGTTATAAAAGATTAAATAAAAAAAAACAGTCTACTAAAATTGAAGCAATTATTGTAGTTATAACCACTTTCGTATGTAAGCTACTCGATATTTTTGTGACCAGTGAAATTACGTTATTTAAGAACTTTCAAGCACACCTGTTGCACATAGCGTATGTTATGATATATATTTATATATGTTAGCTATCTCCACTCAATCCAACGGAACCAACCTCTTGTAGAACACGTTTTTGTTATTTCATCACGAGAATTGCTATTGAACTTCAGAAGCTATATCTTTAAAACTATACAATCCATAAAAAGTAATAACCACAGTCATTGAAAGATTCTATATATACTTTTATTTTCGTAGAAAGATTAAAAATCTTGCTATACTGAAACATTTAAAAAAAATCAAAAATTTCTTCGTCTTTCGAATAGAAGATCAACGGATCCATCTTCAGAATGTCACTGACAATGCTTCTATGACTCATAAAAACACTGGCATATGCCATGCCATGCCATGCCATGCGTAAATTATTTTAAAACGTGAATTAAATTAGGCTGAAATTGCATACTAAGGAACTTTATTTGAAACTAAACGAAAGACGTTAATGATTATATTCTTATGTTTAAATGAGAATCAGTCTAACGATCGATTTCTATAGAGACAAAGCACTTTATAGTTATGTCCCGAGCTTGAAGGCGGGCACCCTACTTTATGGAATGTGGGCCCCCATTATAGGAGGATCTGTCGGTTACCCCTGTGGAATTTAATCGTTAAAATATCTGTCTATAGAACATCATATGCTTAAGTAAAGGGAAGCATCATAGTCATGTTATCATAAACGTTGTGCTGTCTAATAAAGATCTTATTGGAGTACTTCAATATTTGTATCAATATACGTATCAAGTATATAAATTAATTTTTGCAATTACATTTATGATTATCTTTAGTTTCTGTACTAGTTTCCTAAAGGTAGTGATATGAAACAGTGTGATATTTAAAATGTACACTATGTTTAATATTACTTTATCAATATTATTTTTAGGATCTTTAGCTTCGTTTTCGAATGAACATACGTTTTACAATATTTATAAAAGTTCTTTTAACAATAGTAAACATTTCTATTTGTATTAGCGAATGTCTGAGCGGTTACCACAAGGCGGCGGAAGTTGCTTATCAGATATGCGATGACGCACATATGGTGTTCCATTGTTATTTATAAGCTCTGAGCCGGTCTTGGATTATAAAAACGTTTCCAGCTGACTCGGGCAGCCGCGCAGCAACAGCGAAGGGGCTTTGTACGAGCTATGAGACATCCAGTCAACCATGCGGCCGTGTCACAATAACGCCGACTCGCCGGCGAGCCCGGATTATTCTTTATGCTCGGAACAGGTAATATTCGTAGGGTTGTCTCTCGACAATTCTCTATCGATATTACGATGGTTCATTTTATAATTCAGATATGCTAGTGATTGGTTACATTGCAGTGTTATGTTTGACATCGAAAATTAAAGTAAATAGTTATAACAGCTATTCAGAAATTATCTTCACTACGAAAATAATATGTTTCGCGGTTTTTTTTTATGTTCAAGTAAATGGGTCAATGTGATGATTATATTGTGTGGAGATCTCTAGGCTTATAGAAGCCTAAACGGGATACAGATTCTAGCAATTAACATTTAATTCAATTTGAATTCTATTGCGAAATGTAGTATAAGTACAGCTTGTCGAATAGCTCAGAAAATGTTTAAAAGTGTCACATACCTAGATTGTTAATGTGATGTGCTATTATGTGTGTGTTGTTAGCTATTATTGAAAGTTTTGTTAAAGTGCTACTTAAGGTAGATATTTTTAT
>DVQG01000521.1:0-14213 GCA_018231605.1 Papilio ambrax
TGATGGATATCCATAAGGTAATCCGACGGAGGATGCGGCAGCTTGTAGAATGGATGCGGCGAACGCTGGGTCACTGTATACAGCCGCGTATGGCCAAGCGACCGCGATACGTTGACGTTTGTCCTTCATCCTTCGGTTTTGGAACCATACCTGTAGGCAAATAAACGGGAATTTAAATATAAGCCAATTGTTATTAAATTTTAATAGGAAATACCGTTTGTATTGTAATAAAGAAACTAGTTATAAACGTCAAAAAAATGCTAGTTTGTGTTAAAAACATTTGATTCTAAATAACAGTCAGTTTGGTCATAAACACGGAATTTCGCGTCCTACTTTAACATCGAATTAATGTAAGCAAACGCGCATTATCATACAGATTAACATACTCTATAATCATATTCCACTTATATAAAACCGTATAACGCGTTTTCGCACACCATTGCTAATTAATTGAATATTTTAAAAAACAGCTGCCGGCAATAAAATATTCAGTGCGCAGAGAGAAAACATTTAAAGCCATCTCGAAATCATTAACGCGGCATAATGGCCGTCCCGACGGAACACAACAGAGTATACAAACAAAGTTTCCCTTTAAGATGTCTTAAAACGTCTTTTGTTCGTTGAGGCAGCGAATGACGTGTAAATTGGCGGGATTTTGCGGCGGCTTTCAGAAAATGGCGGATTTTCATTTGCGTTAAATAATTTTATACTTAAACATACTCATGTATTGCAACTTAATGTTTTCTAACATTTATGCTGAGCCCGACAAGCCTTCAATATAATTGAATGAATCATACCAATTTATAAAGAATTCATGCTTAAAACTGTAATATTGATGAGGGAAAGCACAGTGAAATATTTTTATTCGAAAATATGTGTTATCAAAGTTTTTTGACGTGGCAATAAAAAGTGATCACAATAAACAAACACATGAAACCCGAATTCTCTATTTTACAGCGCATCAAATGGTAGCCGCAGCTTAATTTAATAGTTTTTAATTGGTATAATCGCGCCGTAAAACAGATGCCTGGCCATAGACAACCGATGAAGTCTTTTCATATACACGCTCACTAATGATTGGCGTTTTATAACGTTGAGAGGGTATCGTTCTTTTCGGCATTAATGTTCATTAGAGTTCTACAGCTACTGAATAATTCGGCCGGTTTCTTTTATTAATGCGCATCGACAAATTAGCGTGAATGTAAAATTCGAATGAAGCAATATAAACACATGTTTTTTTTTCCGGGCCGTTGGATCTTTTTTATTAAATCGAAGTGATAATTGAGATTATGACTGGACAACCGATGTTTACGCGCGAATGAGAAATATTTAAATTTATATTAGCGTTGAATGCGGTATTTTTATTAATTATCTTTAAAGTTCAGATGCTTTCAAAATAAAAAAAACAAACTTGAAGTCAATGGTCGTTTTGTTTCAAATTTGGAACGTTCTCTTTTTTATTTCACTCACATTCAGACAGTTGTAACGTGATTTCTGCGAATTAGCGGTATGCTATAAAGTGTTCGTGATGGAAATTATTGTATCTCTAATTGAAGCATCATTCTCAAGGCGTCGACATCATTATCAGTAGCGAGTTAAACGTTGTTGTTTTCAGGGTAATGTATTGTTTAAATATTTCAAATGGTTTAAATTAAATTTACTCGATGTTTAAACTTTTTTTAATGTGACACTGGCCGGTAGTTTACGTTATTGGTTTAAAAAAAATGTTTTTAGAAAAGAACGAATCGCATGGCTATTAATTGCATCGTGCACTTATATATTTTACTGCTTTTAACAAAGTTTAAAGTTAAATTACGATAACAAAAAATGTAACTTTAGTAAACCCAAAGTTTACAATATTAGGACATTTGTAACAAAGCGTAGGCACATGTCAAGTGACTGTCATATTATGAAACTGCCCTTTACTGCATGTTAAAATTGACCAGAGAGGTCAATTTTATTCAGGTCACAATGTGGGTGGACTGCAAATTATGAAGAAACTGCATATACGAAGGTAAAAAAAAACAGAAAAATAATGAGTGTCAATTTTGTCAAGAAAACTACTAAGGTCTTCTCTATTTAACACTTACACAATAAAGCACAAAACGTATTAGGTACTAGTAAAAAAGAATCGTTACATACTTATATACGCGCAGTCGTGTGGAATGTTATATGAATAACGAAAATATGAATATACCTTGATAGTAGACTCAGGTAACTGTAATTGAGCCGCCAATTCGCATCTTCTCGGCCGTGACACATAATTCTCTTTCATGAATTCCTTCTCGAGACGTGCTAGTTGCTCCCGTGTGAACGCAGTTCGATACCTCCTGTTAAACAATTACTACTGGTTAAATAATGCAACAATTACAAATTTAAAATATCCTAGATTTAAAAGCAATTGTTGTAAATCTTGGTAATTTTTATCATAAGTATTTTTCGTTGGCGAGGAATTATAACCTTAAATATATATGATACGTTGGTGAAAGATTTTTTTTAAATCTGCCCAGTTTTTGAGTTATTTCAATACATAACAAAATACAAATCTTTCTTCTTTATAATAAATTTTTTAGCCATAAATACATAGTACTTTTAGACATAAAAATTAAATAAAAAATGCTTTTTAATTCACAATATACTGACCTGATATTGGGGTCCGGTGCCGTGTTCGAGTTTGAAATCTGTTCGGACTGCGGGCTGAGTGATTCTGTAGACAAAGGAGAATAAATTCATTAGTCATGTTAAATCCATAGCGTGCTTGTTTCCATCAAATTACCGCAATCAACAGCCCGTGAATAAACCAATCTATTTACATATATTATGTAGTACTTTCATGCAGTATAACATCTACGTAGAGAAGACATAATTTTTTTATTTCTGTATAAGAATGTTGAAGATTTGTTAAGCATTTTGCGAATGTTTCAATACGCAATTTAAAACAGAAAATCATTTAAATTGTGCATCAAAACGTATTGGCGTCTAATGACCGGTTTCCCATTTAAATTACCATGCGTTACTGTTTTTGGTTTGATAATTTCGTTTTCGAAATACGTAATTTGAGTCTTACTACGTTAAAACTTAGCTCAACCTAACACTAAGATCACTAGGTAATCTTATTAGTATTATGAATGTAAAAGTTTAGATGGATGAATGTTTGTTAGAGTTTGTAGCCTAAACTGCTGAAAGGATCACGCTGAAATTTTGCATAGTCGTAGATGATAGTCTGGAAGAACATATAGACTCACTTTTGTTTTTTTTAATTCCACTTGGACGGAGTCACGGGCGAAATCTATGATAAAATAAATGGGGACTTCAGAAAACCAGCTTTAATAAGCTTCCGTTTTTGTCTGACTTCCCAGAAGTAGGGGGTATTCAATTCGTCTGTATATTTTTTAATACTAATTTTAGACATGACATCATAAAAGATAATAATTATCGATAAGAAACAGTTCGGTTAAAGAGTTATAAGTACACTTCAAGCGGCAGCTTTTACAATTTAAACAGTAGTTTATCTCCATTATACCGCTTATACTAAATTAGCTTCTTGTACTTAGGAATAAGAGACACCGCCGGTAATTTTATAGATAAGTTTAAAACTTGAGATTAATGAATCGATATATAGGAATACATCATCTCGGTTAATAACAGACGCTCTCAGAGACGTTAATTCGACACTAAGAAAGTTCCTACATGTAGATTTAAAGCTACACTATTGCCACTTACAACTATTAGCGTATTCTTAGGAGTTCCAATACAAACATATTTTATAAAATCATTTTTTTTTAAATTATCGTTTTTTTATAACCGATTTTCAAAAGGAGGTGGTGCTCAATTCTTCTGTATGTTTCGTTTTTTTTTAACCTATGGTAACTATAACTGAATGTAGCAAAGATATCAAAAATAGAAAATAGAGTTGTAATTCTAAATGAACGTAATAAAAACCTTTCACCGTGTCGGTAGTATGTCACCATTCAGTGCTCGTATAAACGGTTATACGAATTTAAAAAACACAAGAAAGACTAATTGTGCGTTGAGGTTTCAGATTGACTTGTCGTAAAACGGTATAACGCGGCGGGGAAGCGGCCCGTAGGTGCTAATTGTCCGCACCCAGAGTTTCAAAAGGAGTACATTAACACAAAACAAACACAAATAAGCTATTGTCTAATTAAATATTTTCCCATGAGTGTGTTCATGGACCTTATTTTTCTTCAGACATACGCACAAAGAAACCGAAAGACGATCGCCGCCGCGGTGTGTAAAAAAAAGCGTAAGTGGTTTTTGCTTTTAAAGTTACTGAATACAACTATCCGATTTATTTATTTTTAACGAAGCTTACATGTAAATATATATCTACTGAATTATTTCAATAGTTTAATTATAAATTGATAACATTTTTTATTAGTGACCATGTCGAAAAACTAAATTTCCTAGCCTTTATTTGATTGTTTAAAAGCTTTCAATATCGTAATTAATTTAACTAAGTAACATTAAGTTTAATTATATTCGTAAAATTATTTTATAAGTACACTTACTTTTCTTCCTTATCCATGTCAATAAAGAATAATAAAATAATAATTGAAACTTGCAAGTTACGCCACTAACGTCCATTATATTCTAAAAGTATTGAATCTTTAAGTATACATTTATAGTAATTTTTAAATACGTATAATGATTTACTTTTAACATGTCCCGCTGTCATTTTTTTACCGACGGACGGAATTTAAAAAGCGGTAGCACCAAAACATCGACTTTACAAATCTTATTAGCCGCTGAAGTGGTTTTAAATTTACAAAAAGGGCAACACAGACGCGGCCGCTATTGACACGGCCCATTAAAACAATATCGAATGCTTTCAACTCACTTCTATTGTCTATGGTTTTGATGGCGGCATGATTAAGATGTTGTTAGTGCAACCTTTTATTTCCGGTTAACTTTTAATTATAAGCTTTGTGGAAACGAATCGATGGAGTTTATGCCATAGTTTCTTTCATTTTGATTCGATTGAAAACTATAATTAATAAGTATTTCATATTTTACAGGCCAATTACAGACAAATTAACTTAAATCTAACCAAGCTTATTAAATACGCAACCAAGATGTTTAACCGGAGTATATTAAATAAAACATCTTGATATTTAATAAACATTGCATGATACTCACATTAAGTGAATGTTTTTTTTTAATCTTTGAGAACTGGCGACTTAACCACTTGAACGCTTCCCATGCTGGGTGGCGACAGAACACTCAAAAATCAATTTGCAACAGTCTAGCCGGGGGCTTCCTTTCGGGAGCTTGTAAACAGACTTTTTCAAAACATCACATTCATTCTTAGTTTAACTGATCGCCAGCTGCGCAGTCGTGTGTCCGATTTAGAAAAAAAAAATACGGAAATGTCATAGACAACGAACAGATTAAAAAGTCACCGTCTAAAGAGCTTCCGACTCATAAATTGCATTTGTCGAGACGCTTAATTTGTCTCTTTAAGTTGTTTGGAATATTTAGTCGAGAATTTATATCTTTTTGAAAACATACTTAATTACTTCTGACATTTTGTTATAGTTTTCGCTAATGGTATAGAATAAGAATAACAAAAAATAAATTTGTGTGATAGGTATTCTAGAAACTTGAAATTCTTACATTCTAAGCATTGTAATAAAATTGCAAAAGCAGGTAATGAGTTAGTAGGTAGAAACGACGCTTAGATTTCTATCTTTTTAGAAATTAGGTCCATTTGCTGGCAGTCAAGATTATTATATAATATAGACACACAATTTCATTGACTATTGTTACAAAGAGAAAAGTTTTTGTATGTATTGAAACTCAAAAATTACTGATCCGACTATAAAAGTTCTTTCACTAATAAATTGCTAAGTTATTGCTGAGTAACATAGGCTGCTTAATAAAATTTTTATTTCCGCAGACGAAGTCGCGGACAACAGCTAGTAATAATATAATGTTACTAGTCCTTCTAGTTATTGGTATGATGTGCTCATTATTTTAATGATCTATAAACATCACTCAAAGATACGCAGCGCAGCACTTACAATGTCGTGTAGTTTCAGTAAAATCGTTTCGAAACGTTCCGTCGGCCGCGGCCTTTGTTTCAAAACGTACGCTAATTCTATAAGTACACACTTGGAACGGCTGTAAACTCAAAACTGGAAAAGGCGATGACACATTTGAGTATATTTTACTTGAATAATCTTTAAACTTCCTTAAGATACCAATAGGATGGGTAACCCCCCGATATTTTAAGTTAATAAAGAAATATAGACTGACTATGTATCTATTAATTTTTTGTGAAAGAACAAGTATCTCTAATAAAAAGCTTCAAGCTTTCTTTTGCATTTTACTTAGACATTTCATATACAATTTATGTATATTAAAAAAAATGTAAGTGTTTGTTTTAAGTTATTAAAATATTTTTTGAGCCTTCACACCCTATTGCTCGGTTTCCGTTATTTATGTCACAGAATGAATGAATAAAAAAATGTTCGTTGTCATACCGCACCTCGATATATCGATAAATTTTGAAACTAATAGATGACTATACATTATTGAAACGTTATGAAACAGCAACGTGTATCGCCTTTTAACACATGTTTCCGAACGGGCATCTAAATCATTTACTAATGAGTGATGTATAGATGGGAACTGAGAACTTTGCAATCGTGATAAGTGGCCGCAAATGAACACCACTTTGAAGAATCAAGATGTAATGAAACAGTTCTGATGTGTCCTAAATTTTACAACACTTGTACACCACATTATAGTCATGGTAACTACCATAAACCGTTATTACCATATGCCGTTAATTTTACATAATAAAACTTTTCTCTTATGTAAGTGCGAGCACACCTTTGACTCAACTATTACACAACTGTGCGATTGTCGATTTAGAAGACAATCCGACTGTTTAGTTGCACAACTAAAAATCGAGTAGTACATATAAGCTCATAGGAATCAAAGTACGACTAAACAGTTGTGCGATAGTTCATCAAAGATCTGCGCTCTCTAAAGCTAGTTTAAACTAACATATCTCTACATAGTTAATACCAAAGTTAATTGTAAATCCATATTTATTATCACATAAGATACGATTTGCATAATTACGCTATAATTATAAACGCTAAATGGTTAACAATTTAGGTCATTTACGGTTAATTGATGGTGACTGAGCTTAATTTGCAACAGACCGAATGGCCCTTGTAATAGGTGGAAGCCGATCGCTATCCATTAACCATTGGAATTATCGAGAATTGGTTTTGGCCACCCTCGTGCGAGCCGCAGGCGGCCGGCACGCGTCTAATTGTTCCGGACATCCCCTAGATGTTCATTGCTCATTGACTGACCGGTTATCGTTCCGTCGATATCACAACATATACATCATTTTTATTGTAATAACATTCTTATATCAACCCGTTCTGGCGCGAAATTAATGAAATATTAGACGACATTGATATGGTTTTTATGTAACAAAATTTACTAGAAAGTTCAATAAAATAAATGATGTAATTCCACTTTCTACGACACTCATAAATTATTATGTTTGACTTCCCAATGCTTATTTTTTGTACTATTTGATTGTTGTATTTTTTTGTAATGTTGACGTGTACAAAAATCTTCAATCAGGATTACACTAACTCTCAAAGGAATTAAAACAATTTACACGCTCGCGAACAAAACATTTGCCGAACAATTATCCAATACAAAGTCAATTATACGGTGTCATCCCTCGGCGAGCTCCCCTAAGCCAATTTTCATAATAAAATCCGTATCTACTAGTCGGCAACGATCTAATGAAGATAAATATCACAATGGGGAGTCGGCAGCAATAAAAACAAAATCAGTTTAAGCCCAATTGACAAGACATACTACCTATTACGAACTGGACCCTTCGGTCGTGACGTACGATTAAAAATGGCGATGAGCTGTCAAATTTTGGCGCGAATTCCACCCACGCATTGACATTCCGTAGTTCCAAATTACCCACAATGGTTTTAATTTACGCACAATTGATCTTTGTAATCGTATTAAAAGTATATATTTATTTGTGGTTGAATACGACAGCTGTTGTAACGGATACCATTAAATTTACGCGTTAATTGGTGGGACGTGTTTGTTTTTTTAACACGTGATATAGAGCTTTTAACAAAAACTATCTTGTACACTAATTCAGTCGAATTATTACGAAAACAACTTTTTTCAAAGTTAAAGTAAGACTAAGTTGAAATTACATAAAGTTACATAAAAAACAGAATCAAGGATTTTGTCAATGTATTTAACAATTTAATTGAGTTTAATCTCAAGCAATCTTTTATAACATTTCTAACGATTTCAAACGGAACAAATTACAGAAAAATTACTATAATAAATTAGACAATGTTTTAGTTTTAAAAAAAAATATTGGCCACTAAATAGATTTACCTAACGGTACTAACAGACATTAGCTTGCAATAAAATGCCGCCTCCAATAGTAAGTAACAAACGAAATTGCCCACGAGGCCAAAACATTTCTGATTTTAGCAACAACTTAGCCGGTATCTCTCAAAGCGGTTGTAAAAACCTCATAATTGCTTTAGTGTTATGACAAATAAGCTATTATCGTTTGTGGATACATTAAAACACATCTATAGCTCTTTTCACTTTGTGTTAAAGTCGAGAATCGTGTGCACATACTATGCATTAACGGCATTATTAATATAACCATACCTGCTGAGGCCAGGGTCTGTTTACAGTTCATTTTATAAGGCTATATTATTGTTCGTCTTCGGCGGTACCTTTGATGGTGCACTAAAATATTAAAATAGTCGCTAAATAGTTACTTTAGTAACAAACGCGCCTTTGCATTTAATTATCGTTGTTTAGACCCGTTAGATATTTCTAAATGTTTTTAACTAACATTCAACTATAAAGAAACGGACAACTGCTAAAATGTAAAATTGTTATCAAAAAAATGAAATAGACAACTTATAAAAATATTGTATCAGCATCTTAAACTTAACTAGAACTTAATACTTACTTTAATTTAAAAACAAAAAAATGTTCCAAATTTTTTAAATTAAATCCATATTTAACTTTAATTAAGTTACTATTAAAACAATTAACATAGAATCTAATAACCTTACTGCCACTAATAATCATTAAGTTGTGTTCCTTAGTGTAGATATATGAGAAATGTGTTTTTTTAGTAACTAATTAACGACTTTGCGTGCAACAGTTAGGATATAAAAGTATGCATTAACTTATTAACTAATCAAATAAGTAAACTTTAGTAACAGCACATATAAAACAAGAATATTCTAGTAATAGATAAGTATGAACTAACCTTTGCTTTTAGGTGATGACGGTGGCGTATTTTGTATGGTAATGTCACTATAAATATGACCTTTCGTCATCAAATCTACAGAATACGATTCTTGTAATAATTTCGAATCCATTGCGCAATCACTTAGCCCTTTCATTAAAAAAAAGAAAGAATGGAATAAAAACACTGGCAAGTAAGAACCGGCGTGCGCGGGAAAGAGAACTGTCACTGTCAGTTAAAGTGTTTCGCGCCGCCTCACTAAAAATCTATAATACGACCACCAATAACGTCATCTCTTTCTTCCCCACTACCAATCAGGGCGTGGTCTCGATTATTGCTCTGTCTCGCTCGCTCACGAGCTTACGCGGTTACAAGCTTACGCTGAAAACGATTTTCTAAAGCTAGGGATGTACCTGGTCCGACTCTTATTTGTTTTAACTGGATTTTACGATTCATTTCATTTGTTTTTTAGATAATTAATTTTGTTACAAAGAATAGCTTAATCATGCCATTTGACTGTAGCATTTTAATAAAAGTTTTTACTAGGTTTCTTATTTTTATTAAATAAGTAATTAAACGAAAAAGTAAGTAATAGTTATCTAACTCATATTATAAATGCGAAAGTTTAGATGGATGGATGGTTTGTTAGAGTTTGTAGCCTAAACGTCTGAACTGATCTCGATGATATTTGTCACTGATGTAGACGATAGTCTGGAAAACACATAGGCTTATGTCTTTTTTTAATTCCAAGCGAAATGAGTCGCGGGCAAAAGCTAGTTAGTTAATATTAAAAACTAGCTGTTGCTCGAGACTTCGTCCACGTGAAATTAAAAAATATAGCCTATATTCCCCAGCGATGACGTAGCATTTTAATGGTGAAAGAATTTTTGTAGGTCCTGTAGTTTTTTAATTATTTCAATAAGTACAAAAGTACAAAATTTTCACCTTTATAATATTAGTAGATTAACCCTAGCACGTATTTGAAACAGAACAATGTTAAACGGCGACCAAGTGTGTATCTTTCATATAAAATTTGCTCCCATTGTGCCTCATCTGAATTTAATCACGCAACTCATTTCGCTTTAACACCCCTCGCGCGCCTCCCAATGAGCGTTCAGTACTGAACATCATAGAACCTTATCGCTCGTCGGCCCTATATTAATGTTTCATAACTACGTACCTACATAACCTGATCCTTAGACTTAGACTAAAAAAAAAATAAAATAAAATAAGTATTTTGTTTATGTTTCTGTATGTCATTTGCGTCAATGTTATCTACTTTTAATTTAATTTTAGTCGTAGTATAGCTTTATAAGGTCTTTGGCCAGGCAGCAGTTACACCCAAGTATCCAATAGCTACAGGACTCTGCTGCCTCGGCCTTGCTTTAAGAATTTATAATTAATGTTATTATTATTGTTAAATCATGTTTATCTGTTTGTGTCGTATTGTTGCATATGTGTTTAAAATAAAGATAATAAAAAAAACATAACTACTGATCAATTGCTCAATGCTTGCTTTACAGATTAAACGTTTTTTTTTCTCTTTAAAAAAAGTGTAATGGAATATCTTCCGTCTGCGAATAGATTAGTGTAAATGCAATTCACAGAAAATGATGGATAGATGAGTAGGCATATGTTTCAATTGTTTTACGAAAACTAGGGATAGAATTCTCAGCAAAGTACCCAGAATAATAATCATGAGGTTGGCATAAAACAAAAATGTGGAAGCAGTAAAACCCAATTTTAATGTAAAGATATACAAATTTATAAACAGAAGGTTATAAAAGAGAAAATTTTGTAAACCAACGTTCATGGGTTGGCCACAAACAATGTATACCACTCTATAATTGAGCAAAGACAATATTTGTATACCATAAACAAAGACTGAAAGAAAGTATTGTGTATCTGAACGTTCCGTTTTGTAAAATTGTATTGTTTCGGCGGCAAAACTAATAAATGTCACGCTGCGATAAATTGGCGGAGAGAATCGTCCAAAAACCATTCTTTATATTGAAGTATACACAGTGTTTGTTGTGTGGAATAAACTGCTACCGTTTTTGAATGATAATTTGTCAAAATTAAAGCGTTAAGTCTTGTGGAATATGACGTATTCTTGAAAAAAATTCTAAGAAAAGGTTAATTTAATAGCTTTGGTTATAAGACAACAATATAGAGAATTTAGAATCTAATAATTCAATGTATTTGATTTCGTTTTCTCTTACAAACTCAAAGATATATCTAATGCCTTAAGTCTGTTTGAATACATTGATTGCTGTTAATCAAGTGGTTTGTTCACAGAAAGAAAATAATTAACCAATAGCAGATAGCAACATATTTTTTCTCTCTAAAACAACATATTTTCAATACTAAAATTAGTCTAAGGTAAAATAATGCATTAGCGTATGCACCAAATTGATAATAACTAAATTGTCAAAGTTGGTTGTTAGTTAAGTTTCTGGTTTAAGAATATACCTTCTTTGAATAAAACTTATGTAAGGTGCTACAAGTATTTGTGGTATAATAGACTCAAATCATCGCTGGTTTAACTGCAGATGTATTATCTGTTTTTTTTTATAAGAGAGGGGGGGCAAACGAGCTGCGGGAACGCCGAGATGTTCATCCACGCCCATAGACATCCGCAATACCAGAGGAACTGCAGAAGCGATTTTTCCAAAGAGAATAAGCGCGATGTTTTATAAAGAATCGACCGTGGAAAGCAACTGTTTTTTAATCATTTAAATATCACATTAATTAATTTCATTTATTTTCGGTGTCCCCTAGTTGAGGTTAAATGATGTGATTGCAATTTTGAAAATCCTTTTTTACTTGAGGTAATGAGAAATCAATTTTTAACGGAAACAATTTTTCATATAAATTTTAGAATAGTATAATATACATAAATTAATTTAATTCTAATATCTTAAAGTGACAATAAAATTTTATTAACAGATTCAAATTCAACAAAAACCCGCAATAGTAAACCGTTCTTTTAAGTCAGCGACGGGATCAGTGCCTTCTATTCTATTTGCTAAGTTATATTGTGGTCAATAAAAATACCGCTACGCAATAAACAAGTAAACCACTTAACGTTTTACTTTAAAATTAATACAATAAACTAAAGCTTTTATTGATTTAAATATTGTATTAACTGTAAATTGTATGTAATTGCCGACAATTTTTTTCTCCATCAAAGAAATGTAAAGGTGAAAATACAAACTAAGTTAAAAGGAATAATTTATCTTTAAAAAGCATGCGTATGTAAGAATTTACAAGAAAAATAGAACAATTTCTAACTACTTGTGGGAAAAAATCTATACCAATATCATAAAAAGATGTCAATCACTTCTTTCGTTTGACGTTCTAAGGAAATCAAGATTTTTACAAGCCTGTAATTTCCGTAAATGGCGTTAAGATTTGTAGAATTTGAGCGACAGTAAAACTATTGTTTTCTTTTCTTTATAGCATTTTATTTACTTAAGAATTAACTTCACTAGGAATGATTTTTCTAATTGAATTAAAACCATCGCTCGTTAATAATTATTTAGCATCCTGCAAAAGTATCCAGTAATAAAAAAGAATTTACCTTGTGGTCTGTCGTCCGCGCCGTCGCTATCCACTTCGCTTCTAATACTTGAAGGACTGGACCTCTTCAGATCATCCTGACCCTGTCCCTCCGGGTATCCATTCCTCATCGCTTGCTTCTCATATGACATGAAAAAAGGAAAATTCGGAACCCGACTCTGTTGAAAATAATATCCCATCTTCCCATCCCTAATTTTCACGTCTTCATCCTCCGAATGCGTATTATCAACCGTATAATCTTGCGATATATTATTCTCGATGTCGATTTCCGGCGATCGACGATCATTTAATCCGACAATTGATTCGATTGAAAAGTTTTTCGGTGGTATTTTTGTTTGCATCTTGCTTATTTCCGATTCCATCCTCACAAAAACGGTTAAGTCACTTCACTATTAGTCACTGGCCACTACGAACGCGACTTCTTCACTGACAGCAGTTTGAATTTGGAATGTTTTCGTAGTTCGAACGCCCGACTGTCGTCTTCTCGGTTGAGCTTTGTTCGCCTTTGAGCGGATCGAAACCACGCCTCCAAGGTATGGGGGAGTTCGGTTAACACAAACTTTGTCGAAAATCATTCATATCACATTACTTTAAAGTTCAATTTCAATTTCCTACTGTTACTTCAAACGTATAACTGTACAGTCGAAAGAAGTTTAAACTTTATTCTTATGGCTGTTCGGTTTACTTAACGTTGAACTAATTTAAGTAATAAAATGATAGTAATCTACTGTGGTTTTATGTAAAAATAAAGATTACAAAAAATGCAAATCACTTTAATAGCTTAATATATATGATTTTTATTGTTATATTTAATTTTGAAATATATAAACTTTATTATAACGAGATGTCTTGGACTTACATATGTTTGCTAAGATTTCAATTTCAATGCCGAGAGACTAGACCTGTTATTTGATTACTAACTATTTGTATTTGCAATAGCTTCTAATGTGATATGTACTAAGGCTAGATTTCCATAATATACGATTTAACAGTATAGTTCACTGTTCTAACCAAGCGGACGAAATAAGCAGTAACAGACGCGGATCCAGACCCTTTCTAACTGAGTAATTAGTATCTATTTAACTAGAGTCTTTGGAGAACTGACCGCCAACCTTCGCTAGTCATAGAGGTACCTTAAGAAGAAAAATATTACCTAAATTAGAATACTTTTAGAATGATTCAATGATATGATTTTAACTTTAAAGAGTGCTTAAGGCTAGCCCCCTATTGCTTAAGCCCCCCCCTCGGCCCTGCAGTGAGTCAAAGGTGTAATAAGCCTATCCCGTATGAAACAAAAATATTTACATTACATAGATATTTTACC
>DVQG01000522.1:0-14182 GCA_018231605.1 Papilio ambrax
CTGGAGGACTTTACAAGAGAGTTGGAACAATGTTTCACAAGAAACTATCAATAAATTAATAACCCGGTTACCAAGATTGGTCAAAAAAGTTATAAAAATTAAGGGAAGATTTTTCGACGAAAATTTAGTTTCAATAATATATTTTTTTTATTAATAATTATGGCAATTATTGTAGTTTTTAAATTATTTTATGTCATAATAAATAAACAATGTGTAGAGCACTAACTTTTGGAGTTTTATTCACTATTGTAATTTTTTCAAGGTGGTCTAAAACTTTTGGCCGGCAGTGTACATACAGTTTAGTACAACAGTGTGCAAACAACTAAGCGCTGACATCACATGATTGAGATAACCAAGACGGCCGATGCCATAAACGGTGTAAACTCTAAAGTCAACAATAAAATCACACTTTACCTACGTGAGCTAGTACATGACTGTTCTAAGTATATTCTAATTGAATACATCATTTGCGCATTTGATGACGGAAATATGGGTACGAAGCTTCCGTGTAGTAACGCAGTAACAACATCCACATAAATTACAAATCATTTGTAGACCCTTATAAAGTAATATTACGTATTTTCACATACATACCCATGTAAATTTAAATTCTTGTTTAATAGTGTATCGACGTTCTATTTATCTTTCAACAACAAGTTTATACCATATCACTTACAGTAGTTACTTGTGAGAATAGAAAAAAAAGCTGAAATTTAAACGACCTAAACAGTTAATGCAACATTACTAGACTCAAAAATATAAAGAAAGTGGGGTAATAGATTTAGCTCACAACTTGTCCACATAAAAATTTATTACGTTAGGTATCAGACAAAAGTTTTTATCTGTCAAGGTCTAGCAAAGCGACGCATACTTTCGGTAGGCACTTTCTATTGGCCCAGTGATATTTCGACTGCGGCGACGGTATTTCTGCCTAACTGCCAACTCTAAAATTATCCCATCGGCCATTTTAGGATGAACTATGATATTCATAAGAAATTTCAAGAGACAACTACGACAGTAAACAGACGTTTAGTACATTTGTAAACAATCTCTTTTGAGTTGAATATTTAGTTGATGACTTCCTAACCTCCAATACAGTTTACACCAGTATGTTTAAATATTTACCATGTTTTCTTTTGCACGCGATTCAGCAGATGGGCGTATTGAAGTCACCAACTATCAAAAAAGCGCAAACAAATTTAAGCTTCGCGTAGAACATAATGTGCATATAAAAATTCGCATTCATAGCATCCTCTAAAAAAGAGGCCAAGAACAGTTGATATAGCGCATTATGCAAGCCGCGTAGTGAAAGGATGGACGTGAACGGCCGTAGGTACTCCAGTTTGCGGTAGTAATTACCGCGCAACGAATCTTTCTGGAGACAATCAGCCATGATTTATTTTCATAAAACATTTTCTGTACACATTGTTCTAGATTTACCATCATTAACAACCGACTAGCATATACATCTATACTAATATAATAAAGCGAAAACACACTACTTCGTGGCGTAATGTTTGCATATTTTTCGATAATTTTTTCTTTAATAAAAAACCTTACACTTACGAAACGCTTGGGGCTATATTAAATTTATGGAGTATTACACTATTAAACTTATGGGGTAAATCACTTGGAAAAAATCCTCATATGGGAAAGGGACCACAAATTACAAGCTGCCAACATTAAGGAAACAAAGTTACCATGGCCACGATAATTTTTATCTAATGTCAAAGGCCTTCGTTGTCATCTGTGCAGTTGAATTTTAACATTTGCAATTGAGAATTTGACAAATGTAAAAAAGCCGCACGGGAATAGCTCGTTTTAGTATAAATGCGATAAAACGATGCTAGGTGCTATTTACTATTTGTTGCTTGAACCTCGTTTGGTTACCGGTTAATGTTTTCCGAAATGAAAATATTGATGACAGTAAAACAACAAACATAGTAAACAAGATGACACTTCTGTTTACATTTTGAACGTGTCTCACAACAACGAAGAGTTTACTATAACATCCGTGATACTCTACACCATGTTACAATAAACTAAATAGAGCTATTTAACAGAAGTCTTATAAATATTTGAGTGTTATAGAGGAAACTTAAATATGAAAGTATATAAACCAATATTGATAGAGATAATGTTCGCTTCCACTTGTCGTTGTCATGACAAAGCGCTACACTCAATGTCAATAAGCCATTATAGGGCATAGGTCATATAAAAATTGTTAATAGCCATCTTCAAATCGCGTATCAAGGTCATTATCTGAGACAGTATATGAGAGAAATTACAGATAACTGAGTATCAGCAAATTGCAGCGAAGAATCATCAAACAGTTTCGATTTTTAGTCAATGTAAAGCTGCAATATTAATTTAGGCAGAACAGCTATTTATAGATCGTAGTATGTTTTGATTATTGGTGACCGGTAAACATTCCGAAGTATAGTTGAACTGATAGAGAAACTTATCAAGAAGTTGAGTCGTGCCTGCTCGAGATTATGTCCAGTAATAACTTTTGCAATATCCACAGCGACTGATAAACTTTGTTTAATAGAATACGCCACATGCCTTGAAAACAAGGTGCAAAAGCACTGCCATAACAAATCCGTATTTATGGTTAGTGTAGAATACAGTATTTTTAAAACAAATATCAGTCAATATACTGTCTTAAAATGTAAAGATTGTTCTGTGAATCGAAAAATCCTAACGGTGTTAAGACTAGACAGCGTGACTTGCCGAACAAATTTGAATACATGATATATTTAAACGAATAATGTTTACAGGAAACTACATTGGACAGATTATATCAACCTGTCTCGACCTCCACTTCCTAGAGACATTCTAAAACAAACTTGTTTTAGAGCACGCACAATATAAACGAAAATAATAACCACTAACTAGGAAAAAGAAGTTATGATCCTGCATTCATTACACAATGAAACAGTGACATGTTATCTTAAGAAATTCTTGTTAGTTATTGTAGCAAAGTGTATATTATAAAAACGTAACACACCTGTATTACAAGGACAGGTAGCAAAGTTCACAGTATTGCCATTAATATTCGTCACTAATGATCACAGACTGCATGTGAGGCTAGGCAGCGGCATATAACTATTTATATTCCGCACACGATGAAGTAATCGCTTAAGAATTTTCTAAGACAAACATCATTGTGACAACAACGTGTAACCTTCGGGTAACATTTAGTTCCGCGAACGGCATTGTTTGGGTCGTTACATGAAACGTTTTAAGGGTTCCAATTTTACAAAGGTACTTGACTTAATAAATAGAAGTACGTTTTGAACATTCAGGTAAACCGCAAGATGTCTTTCAAAACAACAAATAGCTCAGACGTTTCCTAAGAATATACCATGTCTAACCGTATATTTTAACAGCAGTGGTAACGGCTTCCGCATAAATAAAGTTATAAACAGCCACTAATTTGTTACGGTTTACCAGTGGCGTTTCCAATAAAATTATTAATTGCTGATTTAATATTCAGTGGTTAAAGAAACACTTAGCGAGCAAAATCTGCATCAATCCTGCAATGCGCCAGTGAATCAGACCAATATACGAACTCTCCTGTGAGAAAGATTGTAAAGTGTTAGCATTACCTCATATCAACGTATAAAGTCGTTACTATCTCTATTTTGTGTAGGCTCAGAACCTATCAATGGGTACGTAAGGAGGTAATGATGATGATACAGACTTTAAAAGATGAAACAATGTGATTAAAATTGGAAACAGAAGTCTTGAAGGTTAATGTTCATATTGCTTGTTAAATTTTTTAGTTAAATTAATATCGAGTATATTATGATATTTTGACATCGATAATCTACGAGCTATTAAAAAATAGAAACTAATTCAAGTCAGCTAGAAATTGAACCACTGACCAACAAATCGAAAGTCGGTCGTTCATTCGATGCACTTGTAAAATTAAATAACTGTCTCATTTTTACAATTGCTTGGCAGGTGGTCTATAAATCGATCAAATAATATGATGTACCAAAATACCTGTTAGAACATTATTAGTACGTTAAAACTGTAAAACAAATATGTAATATTTATTTAGCGTGTATTGAATTTAAACATGAGGCACCTTGTAAGCGCTCCAACAAAATTCCGCGACGAAATATTTATTTAAATTCGTACTATGGACTCCATTTGAATAGTGAATATTGAAAACAGTACGGTACACATTGGTGATTCAGAATAATAAATCTACTTTAACGAGGTTTACCAACAACAGATTTTAGCCAAACTACGATATAAATCTCTTCACAGTTTTATAGAAAATCGAATTCCACGATTCCAGTAAGCCATTACAAAGTGTTAAAACTCTCGTTTAATATTTTTGAATTGTAGAATGGTCTGAGACATGGGTAAAATGAATTTTACCATGGTAAAAGGTTTAATAAAATTTGATTAAGTTTGACCTCAAAATAAATTGACTAGTTTGTAAGTTTGTCTACTATTTATTTATTTTTTTTAACTCATGTGATAATACCATAAGTTTGCAACGATATCTGCCTGATTCTTTGAAATTATGAAAACAAAGTAAAAATATACATTATAATGAAAAAAATCGAACCGAGAGCGGACTGTGGACTGGAGACAAAAAGACGAGAGTGCGCACAATGGGTTCATATTTCCGGTCCGCGGTCACGGAGCGAACACTGCGCGGGTCCCAGATTCATTCGCTCCATTCAGTCTCTTACAATGCGCTTAATTTAAGACTTTATTAAACTGGCAAAATGCCCGAATACAAACTTCCTACCGCTCGCAAAGCTAATGGTTATGGTTTTCACATCCTTAGCGTGTAACTAATTTTATTATCACTTTAATGCTTATTCTTCGAAGATTATATATAAAGAGGCTGTTTTAGCAACATTTCGAGTTGAACGAATGTTTTGATATTTTGCGATAACAATTTTGTGCATACTGATCATTTAATACTTAAATATACTTCGTATCTCGAAACCCAAAAGTAAACAATACGATTATGTTACATGTTCGGACATATCATATCATAACCGGCTGTTAAGGGTTATCTGAATCTAACAATTCATGACCAAAACAGTGACATAAATTATGTTTTGACTTCAATGCAATCAATGTAAAGTGTAAAATTGAAGGCCAACCCGCCGACCCTTTGTCGCCGAGTACACGCCAATTGAACAAGGGCAAAAAGGACGCAAAGCGAGCAAAAACATTTAGAGGGGGCTAATGAGAGCTCGCTTGGGAGCGAAGCCGACACATGCAAACTCGCCGAACCGACGCCAACGCCCCCTCTAAACTCAAACTGCGCTTCGCTTTAATGAAATTCGAAACTCTAATGAAATTAAACTCACAATCTCATCTCATCGGAAGCTTGTTAATATTTTTTGTGATATTGAATTTTATGTTGTAACATGAATACGGTGGAAATTTTTATTGACTTTTTATTTTTTTATCCAAGTTTGTTATCTCAAGTATACCTGCAGTGAAAAAAAATCTGTATCGTAACATATAGTATCATTCAATTATTTCCTTTATCACAATAAAATCCACTGTCTCATTTCAAACATCAGTTCGAAGTTAAAATTTTAAACATGTATGTAAGCTATACTTTTGTGTAATTGAATTTTGGTTCGTCGTCAACATTAAAAACTGTTACGTAGAAGATTACGTTCCAAAGATAAGATTATACAGCGAAATATTTTTATTAAAGGATTAATAAAATTAGAGATATACGGAAATCTGTTCAGTGTTGCATTAAAAAAGCAACACAATGAACTCAAGGAAAATAAAGTCTCTCTCCGTACAAAAAGAGTGAGAGGAATGCCAACATATTTACAAATGCTTCGACTATGGAAATCAACAATATAGAAAGGAAGAGTCTGTTTATAATCGATCGTTCAATACACGATTAGTAAATCCGCATACCTAACTTTGTTGTTTAGCGTTAAATCAGCCTTCTATACCCGTAATAACGAAACTAATTGTGGCGTAAACGGCTCCTTCGTTACATTTCTCACAGCTCGTGACCGTGAGAACTTACAAACTGTATTATGACATTGCAGAATTTGCAACTGTACCCAGATCAGTACATACAAATGTGTCGAGTGCAACCGTTTCTGCGGAGTTACATTTGCGCAAACGTTTCTACATTGAGATTAATGACTGGTAAATTACGATTTCAGAAGCAAAAAAACTGTAGTGATTTTGTCGACAAACATCCGCAATATTATTGATGATGCCAGGTTTAAATAACAAATACGATACGCGTAAAAAGCAATGCAGATGTAGCACAACAAAACAAAAACAAATATGAGAAATTATACAACTCATAAAAAAACAGAAGATAGATTGTTTATTTAAAAAAAATCAAAACAATAAATACATACTTGACATAGAATTTCATTGAAATCATAAAGTCCCCGACGACAAAATGGTTCAGGCGAGCATAATCTAACTGATTAAAACTTCAAACGTAATCGTGTTTAAAGATTTTAACACACCAAGTTGTACTTTCAATTGCCACAGACAGAAAAAAGTAACATTTTACAATATCTGAAAAACCAACTAACCGTATCAGTCAAACTTCGAGTTCTTGCTATAGATAAAACGCAAACGTGTGCGGTATTCAAGTGGTATGGTAAACGCCACATGGCGGGGCGTGTGTTGTGTAACATTGTGCTCTTTGCATCAGCGCAGCCGTGACCCTGAACCTGATATGAAGCACCATATACCGACCAATTTAGTAATTATTGCAATGTTCGCCTGCACGTAAGATGATTTACGTCCTTCTCAACAATGCACTCTCGAAACGATTGAATCAGTTTTTTTTTTCCAACAAACTATGGTAATTAATCTTAGTATTACAAGTATACAAGTAGTATTAGTAGTATACAAGGTTATTTAAAAAGATAACAGATCTGAGTTTAATAATAGAGCAAGATGAGAGCTGCACGGACAAAGCATAGTTTGCACTTTGATTCGCATCGTTATCACAACTTATGCGTTCAAATATAATGCATATTGCAATATTGCATTATGTTCACAAAGAAGACAGAATCATATTACTATTATAGTCTGAACTATAATAATCCACAGTCATGTTTTACGCAGAAATCTTTACCAAAAAGTTCAAAAACATATTATCAATAACACTTTTAAGATGAAAGGTGTCGTTCCATCCCTCTCAAGTTTTCGGCTTTTACCTTTTATTTGTATCATGAAAGTACTTAAAATTTTCAAAGTAAGTTAACAAACAAGTTAAAGTTGATTGTGTTTCCTTTAATGTACACTTATAGCTTTACACCAGTACAAACTTTTGTTCAAAAGCCATTTGTATTTTTTTTATAAACCTGGGGCTTTACTCAACTCTTTAGCTTACTACTTTAGTAACTGCCATTAGGATTACATAAACAATAACTGCATGCTCTGTAAACGTTGTTACCACATGCTGGATAATAAAACTGAGCCGTGGGGGATAAAATTAAAGTAACTTATATACGTTTGTTCTAGATATAATATAATGCGACAGTCAAAGCGCCTGTAAAACGGTCACCTACTTAAATGTTTACAGCAGCCAATCGTTAAAATATTGACAGATCATGTCGAAAACAGAGAGAATAAAAGCGACGAATGACGAGTACAGAGTATTTTCATACAATATCAATATGTACATAATAAATAGTGCAAAGTAAAATAAGGCAGTCGCCATATTTATTCAGCTTGTTTTTTTAATAGTCTATGCACGTCGAACTGCATTCACCCTCATTATGTGTTTGTTCCTACTAAATAATTTTTCAAGTCTTTGCTAAAATACTGTAAAATAGTTTAATCCGAAATGTTTCGTATGAAAATAGACTATTTGAAAGTCAGTTGGACAAAGACATTAAAACTTAAGTATACTTCTCAATTATGTCGATAATCATGTTTTAAGTGGCCCAAAAAAACACATACCTTGTAAAAAATTCGAAGGACAAGGCGGTCGGCAAAGGGCAATCGTGTCCACCTGATTCCGATGCCGACAAGTGCCTCGTGAGATAAACACTAACTGCACCATTCAAATTGCAAGGAGCAAAAAATCGAACGAGAGAAGGTACCAGTAACTCTTGTATAACGTTACAATACAAAGGCTTGCTTGAATATTGAAATCTTTAACAATGCCAACGTTTGCCGGCGTGTTTTGTTAAAATTATTATGCAACAAGTATTACTGATAAAATAACATTTCTTTTTCAATAGAAAAGAAAGGCTTAAATTATAACATTTTCATTTCACTTTTGAAATAAACAATTACATTTTCACAATTTTTCATATTTAACGACAAACACTTAATAAATACCAAACATTGTATTGTCAATGATAAAAAAATACAGTTTAAAAATTTCTTAAAAACATTAAATTATATTAACGCCACAATAATTTCAGACATCTTCATATTGCAAGTATATTATTATAGCATTGGTATCGTTTATTGAGATATTTCGACATGTCATATTTAAAATAAAAAGTGGAATAGGTCAACGAAATGTCATAATCTGGGCATTTTAAGGCCGAACGAATGGACACGTTGAGTGGTAAATATTTATTATTTTTCTGACGAAGCTGTCGGTCCCCTGCGGCCGCCGGGATTCGTGTTCGTGTCACGTACAAATTGAACGTCTATCGGCTGAAGCTGAGCTCTGACATTGCGTCACGTCGCCATGGCAACGTGCTATTGATTGTTTACCAGCAATGCTTTACATCTTCACAACGAAATTTATTTATAGAGAAGTCAACGTTACTACGATAGTATTCAACTCACGATACGCCATAAATACGATACGGATTTCATAACAAAAAGGAATGTTACGTATCGAAGAGGGAAAGAATATATATAAAATAATATGGTATAAAATATACAAACGATGCATTATTTATTATATACTCATTATTATCATCAGAGCTCTTAATAATCCATAATAACTGCTTCCAAAAGACTATTACTTTGTACTGAACCGATTTCAGTGACTTACTAAAAAACAAAAAACTGTTCAGATACATGCCTGACACAGATATCAATTTTTTAAAATAATAATAAATAACACCAGAAATATGGGTTTTGTAAAGGTAAAATGAATAAAGGCGTCAAATGCCCATTAATAATGTGTCATAAGACAAAGTCTAACTGTGTCGGCATAGAATGCACTAGGGTACGAACCGGTCGCGCAAGTTGGTGACCGTACCTGCCCGCCCCGCGCCCCTCTCACCCCCGGCAAGGTCAAGGCACCTCCCCACCAGTAGGGCTATTCTGGGCGTCCACAACAATGACGGTTATGCTCATAAGAATAAAGCATCTCCGTCGGCCCCGTGCAATTTAAAATAACCGTTTCAAGATGAAAAGGGCATCTGTATTCATTTTTGCTATGCAGCATTCATATTTCACTCAATGAGCACAATTCAAAGAAAACGTTTTCGCAGATTTCTTATTCGCAAACATCAATGGTTTTGTGAGATAGTATGACTCAGAAAGTGACAAACAAAAGTCCAAGAATTTAAAGTTGTAGGTAACTAAATTCCACCAGTAAACATCGATGTGTGAAATACATTTGAATATTTCGTTGACCAATTAGCGAAAAAAATATACGAATAAATATTACGAAAACCATTATCAAAAACGTGTGTTAATATTATACGAGTATTCATCATTTAACAGATAGGGAGTGTCAAATCATTAGGGTTAATTACTGTCAAGTAACGTTAGATTAATTAACTTGTAAATATATTAGTGTGTAATCAATCTTACACAGCTATCGTTGTTTCGTTAATATAATAAATTGTTCATTTAATGAAAACCAGAATCTTAACTCAGAAATAACTTGCAAGTATTTTATTTGAATAGAGACTATAACTAGGTGACATATACCTAAACAAGTGACGTGATCTTTAGGATCAAGGGCTACAATGTTAGCGAACTAGAATCTACTTAGTACAGGCAAGTGCTAAAAAACAAACAAGTTAGTCCTACACTGTCAATGGCCATAGACTTCAGTTAGTATATGTTTTTTACATTTATGTAGTTAGATAATACCTATTTTTAGATTGTTTATAGTCACACCGTTTGCCTTGAAAGTTGTATCAATGACGTCAATGTAAGAATAAGTATTCCATATAAGAATGGATTGAAAATTCATATTTTGGCAATAAAATGTATTTGGCACCAGACTTAATCCGTTACGTCATTGTGTGGGTTATACGCAACTTTTAAGGCTTCGATGAAGGTCGAAGTTTGTCTGATACAGCCCAATTTATATCGAATGAAGGCTGAAAGTTCCGACAGAAACTCTCGCTAGAGAAAATCCTTCACCCTCGTCGGCTTGGTATTCTGCCAGCCCATTATTTTCATTGGATGTAAAATATAGAAAGTTTACTTCAAATGGGATACAATAAATCTTTCACTATTTATGTTTAGACACGAAGCCGACAATTTACTACATCATAGACATAATTTTAATAATGAAAGAAATAACGAGAAACAATACAATGTACAGAACATTAAAACAGCTAAGCTAGTTTAAATAGTGTTTCAAAACATTTGTACAATGATAAATAATACAACGAACAAGAGTGTTAACAGCTAAATCCCACGATAATAATCTAGGACTACGTACAGATTAAAAGGCCTGTGTACAGAGTAATTGTGCGAGGGCAATGTATGAGGGCAAGTTGTGCTACGTGCAGCGACCGCACCATATTGTGTAGTGACGCGTCACATCGCGCCCCGTCTGGCCCTTTTGTGTGTACAGGCTTTGTGCTAACATACACTGAAATGAAGAATACAGCTAACGTAAAAGTGTTCCAAGACATCTTAATAAACCTCAAAGTAACAGCTGCTAAACACACATCAATGATAAAAAACAAAATGGTTGCTGATTCATAAGACATCGGCATTTATGTAAGGTAATTTATAAACAAAGTGAAATAATAATAGGACCTCGTGAACCTTTGACCTAAAAGTTTTAGTAAATAAGATGATTAATTAGGTTGTTTGCTTAAACTCAATTACGGCCCACGCCATAATTAAGTTAAGGAAATAACCTATCAAGTTCAAATTTAGTTTTTAGACTAATACGTACTAAACGTGTAATATTACTATTATTAATATCTAAAGCCATTTTAATGCGTCAATTATTCTTCAATGCATCAGACATCCGCATACAAAAATGACAGCCTGACTCACTGGCGTCTGGGAGCGGATGCAGGCAACCTTCGGGCAAAAGTATATTGAAACATGCAAATGTGCCTGCAGTATTGAAGCGTCAATGTTCAATAAATTCGCATACTCTAACAATAGAAAACTTTTAATTGGTAAACAACAAATTTATTGGTACACCTTTGATTGTACTTCGAATATAAAACATTTTAGACATATTTTATATTATCTTATACAAAATCGTGCATAATTAGAACTCATAAACGTCAACCTAGGGTTCTATACATTACTTATTATAGATTGATTTTGTACTCGCAGTACGTTTACAAATAAAAGATGCCATCAGAAAACAACACTTGATCTTAGCACTTACTTTTGCATGACTAAACCATCTATTTATGTGTACCAGCGTATAAACAATCCGACACATATACTTAGTGTAATTTACATACAAAAACATGACGAGTTTGTCCTCATCTACATATAAACAAAGGGCACGCGAAGAGTAGTATCGCAAAACATTGAATCTTGAATTCTCGGCCGTATACTTTTCACTACACGCTTTTCGTGGAGATAAAATGCGATCAACAGTCTTGGGTCAGAATTATTCAAAGAAAAGCGATTTGTAAATGTGTATAGTAAATATTTACTAATTGAAATATAAGTTTGGTAAAAAGTTTTACGAAATCAATTTGTAACCAAGCTTTAATGTTGACGTTAATAAAACATTCATTCGATAACATACAGATTTCTTAATATAAATTTCAAGCGCCTTTCTATAACGAAATAGTTTTCGTAACGTTCAAAATGTGTCGTTAATGTATTTGATATCATGTTTTTTTACTGAAAACATATATCCAATGAATTGGGCATAATATCATTCATTCAATACTAAATAGAAAATAGATATAGCTTCAATTTAGATAACATCGTTGTTTATTCTAGTAAAACATAGTGAGATCATCTATTTTCCTGATAAAATAACGAGTGATATTATGAAGATCGACATTAAAAAATAAGCTGTATTCAATATGAAAAGGACAGGAGAAAAGCACGCAGTAACATCATTTCGTTTCTCCGGTGGAAAGCGAACATCGCTTACAGAATAATAAAATCTCGAAAGCCGAAAAGAAAGCATGAAAACGTCCTAATTTTCATATTTCCAAGAGACTGTTTACTGTACATTTTAGTATTCTACGAATAGGTCGATGGATAAAATTTATTCCACGAATAGAAAATAATAATAAATAAATCCTGAGGTTTTGTCATTGTAAAAGAATAAACGATATTTACTTGTTATTATTATATTTAGTAAAGTGATTATTTGTAAAAAAAAAGTATTATTTTCTTTTATCTTTTTCCTTAGACTTTTATTTCTGTTATTGTCAAATTAGTGGTAATCCCTAATCCATAAAAAGTATCAAGGATCATTCAGTTTACTAAGAGAGATCCGAGTTTAAGATCTTATGAATTGATAGGTATGTTTTTCGCAAAATATCTACATTAACAATACTATTAAAATTAATTTCGATATTGTATCACCATTGATATTTAGTGTTGTGAAATGTGAATGAATTGATTTGATCTATGGATTTCACAGTATAACGCATTGATAAAACAAGTACTTATCTCGTGTATCGCTGATAAATCTATAAACAAACTAGGTAACCAGGTGTAGAAGTTATATTACATTAGGAATATGTTTGAAATCGTATCTTATCAGTATGTCGTTTCGTCGCAAAACACAAATGACGTCATGCTATTTATTTACAACGAAATACTTTATTGCTAACGTTTTACTAATAGAAAGAAGTAACGGACATATTGCTTTATTTAAATATTAATATATGCACTACGCCACTGTTATAGCAATTGCCCGCAGGGCCAATGTCTTTTTAATTACGAGACAATGAAGCGCTCCGTCATTTCGTACACTACCCTGCATTTGTAAGAATTTAAGTGCGTTCAATATTGAAGTGATTTAAAATAATCACAACATGGTAACTAAGAATAATATTTTGTTTCCAATTCAATAATAAGCAATGAACTATGTATAGTCATAATTTAACACGTAGACTCAAAAAGCGTCATACAAGCAGCGCAATTGGATTACTGCCAAGACTAAAACTCCAGAGGACATTGCAATACGTGAATATTTCGTGAGAAAGCGATAGCTAGTAAATACAGACCATTCTGGTAACGGTGGTGAGGTCCCAGGCGGATCTTGTCTTCCCTCGACCTTGTGTACCATCTTTTCTTCGACCCAGAGAGCCATAGCCGGACGGGACGGTGGTATCTTCACGTCTCCGTCTCCCGCCTCGTCTCAACGAGGAAAACCAATTTGATACGGATCCGCGTCTCTCCTCTTCGCCGGTCCCAGGGCCAGCTTTGATAAACATAACTCCGAGCAAGTGCTAACGCACACTGCACATCACACACTGGCAAGATTTAGGCACTACCTCACGATATTAGTGAAGCTATAAACCGCGGTACCTACAAGCTCACAATGTAAACAAAACTTGCAAATATAATAAAGCAAATAAGTGGTAAACGTCGAGCACGCGCCGGTGCCTGAGTCGGAATTTCGCCAAACAATGTAAGATGAAGCTGAACGACATATATTTCGGTTTCGTTATGCGGTGGAAGCTGTTTGCTGCACACACCTGATCGTAGTCGTCGTCGTAGGTGCGGCGGGCGCAGCGGAGCAGCAGCGGCCACCACAGGGCGCCGCACAGCAGCCGCACGTGCAAACACATTACGCTCGGCGCACACTGCCCCCTAACGAGCGCGCCAGACCCGACTGACAGTCACAAACGTCGCCTCACTTTGGCACCGTGACAAATATAGGTACACCTATACATTTACTTACATATCTCTTATCTTACGCGTTACGCCTACGACATACTTCTTGCATTCACGCTTATCATACGTACGTTTATTATTGTCGTAGAGATCTTACGCTGTTTCAATTACAAATGTGATTTGAAAATCAACTGAAACT
>DVQG01000523.1:0-14162 GCA_018231605.1 Papilio ambrax
CAAAGGCCGGCAACGCATCTGTAGTTCCTCTGGTGTTGCGGATGTCCATGGGCGTTGACCACCTTGGTGTTCACGCCGCTCGTTTGCCCCGTTTTTTGTATAAAAAAAAATCAATTTTTTTATTACTCGGTACATGTTAATTGAAAATTTATTTAAGAAAACAGTATTTTTAAGTAGGCAGGTGTCATAAACAAGTTTTAAAAGTGTCACCGAAATACCGTTAATACAGGTTGTTCCTAAATTATAAACTTAAAGAATTATTTAACTAGATAAATAAGCTATATCTATTTAACGGTATAGTAAACTATAATATATTAAACTGTATAATCACATTATTTTCTGACTTATATAACCTTTGACTAAACTATCGCACAACTGTTTAGTCTAGTTTGATTCATAGAGGTTATATGGAGTTGCGCACACTACTCGATTTTTAGTTGTGCAACTAAATAGTTGAATGGGCTGCAAAACAAACGTGAATCGCACAGTAGTTGAGCGATAGTTTAGTCAAAGGGTTGCGCACGTTCTAAACCTCTTATAACTGTATTTTCATTGTTAAATGATAACGTCAAACTTTTAACGAAACCTGTATCATGGTAGAAATCATTTTAAATTCTAATCATCATCATCATCATCATATTCCTACTTATACTACTCCCATAGAGTCGGCGCAACAGGTTTTTGTCCTCCATGTAACTCTATCATACGTCATCGCAGTCATCAGCATCTTCTTGATCATGTCACCTTTCACGCAATCCAATCATTTCTAGTCCTACCTCTACCCTTGTATCCGTCCACACTCATAACTAACGTCCACCTGATACATGCGATTAATCCCTCCTGATTTCAATTCTAATACATGTATTTTTCTTTATTTCAGGTAGTCCGCGAATATCATCATGACGCGTCACAAACGTGCGAACACGAAATGGACATTAGTTATAGTTTTATTTGTTTTGTGTCAAACGGTTCTTTCGCGACCTCAAAATGATACGTCATCAGTGCTAAGTTCTACTCAACCCAGTGCTGGAGACGGTTCATCAGAAAATCCTATAAGGTATAATTTTAGGAGTAATTTTAATATAAGTACATTTGTATCTCCATTATCTATAAGTTTTAGTAATCCTCCTTTAGGTGCTAACTTAAGAAACCAAAAAATATCTAATGTTAATGAATATATTTCACACTTAAAGAACCCTAGTATATTTCAAATATTCGATGATTCTAAAAATACGTCACACAGACGTAGTCGGTTAATAAGCGGCAATAATATAAGTGATTTTCAAAATTACCGAAATAATAAAACAAACGACGAAGGTAGGGCATACACTTCAATATCTAAATTAAAGTTTAGCGAACAAAATGTATTAAAAGGCGACAGTTTTATCGAAAAAAAAAAACCTGTTATTAGAAAAGTTATTACTAAATGGACAGATCAAACTAAATATGAAGATTTAAAATTTGATAATGGAAACAGTGAATCAGATGATGGTAAAATAGTTGATAATTCAAAAGACAGCGACGATTATACCAGTAATGAAAATAATAGTGAAGTTAGTGGCTTATCAAAAGATAATCATCCAAAACTAACAAAGAAAGTATACTATAAACCTAAACCGCAGTATTCAGAACATCCAATAAATCCTACTGTACAATACATGGACTACAATCCATACAGTCATACTAGACCTTATATATTTACTACCCCATCGCCAACGCCTATAATTACCAACGTAGGTTATCCTCCACCTTGGCCCCAGCATAATTATCAAGTTATGCAACCGGTAACAACAACACAAAGACCTACTAGAGTAACGAACCCCATAAAAGACCATTATAATTATCAGAGTCACGTTAATAATTATCCTCAATATCCAGCCAATAATTACGAGGTCACAACTTTCCAACCAACTTCTGCCTATACAGACAGAATTATAATAAGACCGGAGGAATACAGTGCTTCACCGGACGAATGCCCTACTATTTATTTAACACTGAACAATACCTTCCAAGGCCAAGCTAAAGAAGCTTGTCCAGATCTAAATATCGCGGTAAATACAAACGTCGTCAATAAGAACAATGTCATAGAATCCGAGGAAGATACAGAAACATCATTCGCTGATGTTTTTGGTATACCTTCGATGGATGATTCAGAATCAGGTGATAGTAATAATGACTACAATGAATCCGCGGAAAGCGATGAAAATACAGAGAGTGTCTCTATAGAAGGAACAGCATTAACTAATTATAATGCCAACGCACAAGAATCAGCAGAACCTGGTAACTTTGCCTCTCCTAGTTCCGCATTATCTACAATCACAAAACCTGGACGTCCGAGTGATAATGACGATGACGTATTTGGATTTTCGTCTATTGTAGACTTCTTTAGACCAGCTTTAAGTGCGTTTAATTGGTTAGCGACGATCAGTCCTTTAGGATTTGGTATAATTTCTTTTATTTTAACACCGATAGCAATATTATTTGCAGGATTTTCAGGACTTGCTGCATTATTTGCTCCCTTATCGTTGACGTATGCTAGAGAGGCTCCTAAGCTACAAATACAACCGCCACTTTGGTATGGTGATAATAATTACATGTCAGTACAAGATTTAACTATGCCTAATAAAAGATGGTATTCTTTAAATGGGATAGATAAAGAAGCAAACGATGAAAACGAAACGTCAATTAAACCAACATTATTTTATAGAATGAAAGAATGGATGAGAAATTTAACTGCTAAATTAAGAAACAATAAAATAAGTTTTACTACAAATAGTCGTAAAAGTAAACGAAGGAAACGGGAAATTTGGACATCAACTGTTAAATAGAACTTAACATATACGACAAAAAAAACTACAAGTGTTAACAACGTCAGGATTAAATTTTGATGAACAGATCATAAACTGCATAAGTGCGGTTTTCGCGTAACTTTCTGCCTCGCACAGCCGTGTTGTGGAATCGTCGGTCCTCGGCGGTATTTCCAAACCTCTATGACTTAGGGTCCTATAAGAAGCGAGCATATTGCCTCCTCAAAGGGCGTCGATGAATATCTTGACGTTCCTGCTGCTCGTTTGTCGCTTCTATTATCTAAAAAAGCATATATATAATTGAGATATCCACTTAAAGATGAAATAGTAATTCGGTTTTAGTTGATATTTACTACACATAAAGTATTTATAAATTAAATTTTTATTGACTTTAGTATAATAATTGTAGTGCGTATTTTTTTTATTAAATAATGAAAATATTATACGAGTTAGTAGAATCTAAAATACCATTTTGCTTACTTTGGTCAGCCTTGTTAACACTGTTATCTTATTTACAAGCAGACTTCTCGTATGAATTTATTACTCACAGGTACACTACAATAATATTCGTCTATTTATCTAATTTAATTATGTTTTATTATGATATATGTGTACTTTTAATGTAAACATAATTATTTTTAAGTTTTACAGTATTATCTTTAATATGCTATTATAATTTATTTATTTATTGCTTTGTAAAATAAGTATTTACGCCTATTTAAGAATTAGTTGTAATTGCTCCTTTAATTTTAAAACTTTTTTTAATAAACGTTTTTTTTATGATTTATGTGTTACTTGTTTTATTCATTTAATGACATTAATTCCAAATACGAAGTCCTGAAATTTGTCATAAATTGCAACGCCAAGCCAACGCCTAATAGTATAAATATGACTACAAGATTTAAATTAAGATTGAAGGCGATAAGCAACATGTGTTAACGGATCACTTGATGTTAAGCGACAATTACTGGATTTAAAATTGCGACAAGAGTAAAGAATTTAAGGTAAGTAAGGAAATAGTTAAAGAGAGATAGGAGGAGGGATATAGGGAATATAGGAGAAAGTTAAACGTAACACGAGGAATAATTGATTTGTAGGTTGTTATAATCCCCAGGGAAACACTGAACTAATAAATATTCAAGCCTCATTTGAATTCATTACAGCTAAATAATATTCTTCACTGACTTTCACGTTCACGTGAGCAAAAGACTATAGATTTAATGATGCTTTAACGGTGTACTACTGATCATAATTTTTTTTCTTATTTCCAGAAACGAAAATGTCGAGGATGTCAAGCCAAAAGACCCCTCGCACCTCTCTGAATCTTCTAATACACTAAGAGAAGAGAAGAAGAATAAGCCACCAATTATTGAAGAACGAATCCAAACGGTTGCAGGTCAAATGCTTCACAAAACTGCAAACGAAACTATCGAAAACCCGATTGTAATAGATACAAGAATACCTCCCAAGCTAAAAAGCCAGCTAAAACATCGCATAAAGACAAGAAACGATGACGGCGATGAACCAAACGAAAACTTTCACACTGGTATAGCGGTTCCTGTAACTATGGAAGAATTAGAATCTGAAAATACAGTTACAGACGTAGTAAGTGAATCGTCTACTCCAAACGAAGGAATATCAACGTGGATTCTTTTAAACAACCCATCAAACAAAGAAAATCCATCGTCTACAACAGAACCAACAAAAGTTGAAGTTCAACCTAAAAAACAAAAGCCTGCAAACACTAAGAACAAGAGTAAAAGACCACAAACTAATAAAGTCCCAAAAAGACCAATCATTGGTAGTACAAATAAATCTGATCTAATCGCCGGTGGTTCCGCTATAAATGAAAATGTCTATAACAAAATAAAGGACACTGTTTTATCGAACGTACAAAAGAACAAAAACACTGTTCAACGTACAACAACCACTACTACCCAATCAACTACGACAGACCCACCAACAACCAAAAGGGAATCTACTAAAGCGCCGAGTTCAGCGGCACCTGTAGCTAAAGTAACATCCAAACCTGCAAAAAAGAAGAACAAGAATAAGGTAAAAGTAAGCACTCCTGCTCCCGAAGTTAGCGAATCAGCTTTATTACCCATGGAAGCTAAAGAGCAGGAAATAGAAATCGAAGTAAGTACACCTGTAACAACAACTAAAAAACCTAAACGGTCATCTACTAGAAAGAAGAGTAAGACAAAGAAAAGGAAAACAACTAAACCTAAGACCGACAGCACTACTGCTATTACAACTGAGTTGAAAACTGCAAATAAAACAAAATCGACGAAACAGCCGAAACCTGCCACCAACGGACCAATCACGTCACAAATCTACAATTATTTTTCAAGAGAAGTAATGCCAAGTGTGGGTGTAGGCGTCATTGGATTAGCCAGTTTAGTAGGAATTGCCAGTTACTTCTTGTATCCGTTTGCGTCTCCGGTAAGACGAACTTTCGAAGTAGATAAGAAGGACGACATTTACAAGCATAATGCCGAGGAATATGGAAGTGAGGGCAATGGTCAAGCAGAAGAAGAAATGTTAGGAACTGTGCTTGCAGGAATGCCATCACATGCAAAGCATAAAATCATAAATCCATATGCTGCTCAAACTCCCTCTATAAATCGGTATCAAGTTAAAAAGGATCAAGATATTAGGTATCGTCATGTCCAACAACCGGCAAGTTATGATCCACACTATAAAGCACAGCAACATTATGCTCAACAAAAAACTGGTATCGCTCATGGCGCTATATATCCCGAATCATTAAATTACAATCACCCGCATTTCGAAACACGGCATGCTTACACTACAGAACACAAATATGACAAAGCTTCAACGTCCTATACTCCTTATCCTGCAGTAGAACCTATTTATGCAGCTCCACATACAGGCTCAGGAATTTCGTCATACGGCAGTGACACAGGCAACGCGGTAGTTTACGGTGTTAAACCTCCTGCAGAATCTGATTTCAAGCCGGTTTATCCGTTCGATGGACAGTTTTACGGTGATGCAACTAATCC
This sequence comes from Papilio ambrax, assembly GCA_018231605.1. Taxonomy (NCBI): domain Eukaryota; kingdom Metazoa; phylum Arthropoda; class Insecta; order Lepidoptera; family Papilionidae; genus Papilio; species Papilio ambrax. The sequence goes on from DVQG01000523.1 coordinate 5,834, forward strand.
TCCTGCTACATATGCACCAACATCAATGTTTTTAGCTTCTAATAATGAGGAGGAGGATGCATCGGATAAATATGATAATTCAAATTCTAACACTGGCATGGCAGATAATAAATTTGTCGTGGGCAATGTTCCTAAAGAACTAAGTGAGGAGTCAGATACGCCAGCTGTTGTTCCAGAACACGGGCCTAGAAGTATAAGAAGACGTCGTCATTTACGTAAGCGTAGAAGTCTTTCACAATCAATCGACGATTTACTTAAAGCTGCAAAAGATAATAGAGATGTGTTCTTGAGCAATGAAATAGACGAAATTCCTAATATTCCAGGGAAATATTTTAGCATGTACGAAATGCCAGCGGAAAGTATCAATGTACCAAAAACTTCGGAAGGTGATAACGTTCTGCCAGTTTATGCAGTATCTATGGATCCCGCTAAAGACTCATCTCTATCTGACACTACTACAATGAAAAGTATTGTAGTTGAAAGTGTTTCAACTATACCCTTAGATCAAACCAAGCAAGATATAACAACAATAGAAACAGAAGGTGCAAAAGAATTGGATGTTACAACAAAAACGTTTAAAGTATTCGAAGTGTTCACTAATAACCCTTTAACAACTGACAAGAGTAGCCCTTTAATAATCGAAGACGCAGAAAAAACTGACACTACACAGGTAAGAAATTCGAACACAGAAACTACAACAGAATTAAAATCAGAAACCACTTCAACCATGCCTCCTACTCCTTCACCTGTTACTGAACCTAAAATACCAATCACGTCACCAACACCCGATAGTCCAGAAGTTATAACTTACCCACCATTAAATCAAGATGGCGGATTTTTCGGTTTCCTAAAACGTTTATTGGAATTCAAATACAGACTTGGATTAAGTATATTGCAAACAACGTCTGATTCTCTTAACAGATATTTACGCACGATGGAAGACACAGTCAAGAATGCAGCGAATGCGTCGCATCATTAATTTATTACTAGGTAATTAATCAGATACTCAGAATTTTGATTATTTCATATATTATTTCTTTCTTCATTTTACATAAAACTCCATAAAAATCCAAACGAATTAGATCTAGGTTAATCGACGCTTTTATGTATCGAAGGAACTTGACTCTTTAGGTGTTCTACTGACGTGTTTTTATAACGACATTCGTACGTGTATCGAAATTAAAATGTGTTTATCAAAGATATTTAAAAAAAATATTCACTAGTACTTTCTTTGAAAGGGAAATAAGCTCAATCTGTTGTTATAAAGTAAACTAAATAGTGTCTAAAAACAAAGTATAAACTTAAGCATTATTTAATGAGACTATTGGCAATAAATTTAAATGCCCTAATTACATCGACATGTTTTGAGGATATGTCAATAGATAGCGTTAGTGAGACCAACAAGTGAAGTGTCAACTATGCCATTTTTTAAATCTCTTTGGTAGTTAATAATCAAAATGTAGACCTATTAAATTGTGTATTTTCGCAAAGCCGAGAAATTATAAGACTTAAATTTATCTTAAGTATACTATTCCTTGCGTTATTTTCTAATGTATTAGTAATAACCTTTTGCATTTAGATTACAAAGAAAGGACTATTGCGAGCACTTTACTAAGAATATAAAAAAAAAATCTGTAAGTGTAGTTTGTCACGTTATAACTAGTTTTAGAGTAAACATCATTTATTAAATAGTAACATACCTAATTAACTTGTTAATATGATTTTATGTAACTGTATTAAAATTACTTCATAAGAAGCCTTCTTTTTAACTGTCGACGAAAACGCTCATTTCTTATTCTGTAGTAAATTATGTAAAAAAAATAATATCGAAAATTTTAGTACCGATACCATTGGAAAATCCTCAACTATTTTCGTTAAAAGACATGTTTATAAAACTAGACGATGGATGGCACTGTTCAGTATTGTTATATTGCTAACTCTCCTAAATTTTTTTAGAGAATCTAAATGGATTTTATATATTTTGAGAATGTTATCCTCGATGCTTTTAAATTAATTGATTGAGGAAAGCCTTCTGAATTTATATTGTGATATAATCGATGTATTTAACACGAAAATATTTTAATGTTACAAGTTTTTTAAACGAATTAAACTTTTAAGGCTAAGATAGGTTAAAAATCGAATTTAAAAATGTAAGCTACTATTTTATACTTTTGTATGTAAATATTGAAATAAAGAATCTAGAAAAGACTTTGTTTTATTTATGTAATGTACTGATATGTTGAAAAAATAGAAGATTAAAAATAGATTCATACGAATTAATTTATAAAATCTAAAATAGTGACATCTATGGGTAGCATTGAAAAGGTATGTCATGTACACCACTGAATTTCTCATTCAATCTAGTTTAAGTCATTAGCAATAGATGGCAGTTAACTTGATTGTACCTATCAATGACAAAACTTTGGGAAAACGAAAATAAAACATATATTATAATAACCATACATTTTTAATAGTATAATCTTATTGCCTTTTTTAATGTGTTGTAGAAGCAATTTTTAATACTACGGTAATATGTTATAGTTTATTTTTGTTGTACAGATATAAATTATATCTTTAATTAATATTCCAACAAGAATTATGAAATGTTTCGCTGTACAAATTGTTTTCGTAACGTTTGACCGTATTTTGTTTTCATATAAAGTGTTTTGGGTAAACACAACTGTAGACAAGTTGGGTCGAGGGTTAACTTCATATAAAAATAATAACCCTTCAGTGAAATGGTCGGGATGTGACACAAAGCGTCTCACTATGGGGGTCAAAATGTCCCTTGTCTCAACTTTGTTTCCATTAGGGGTTAAGGGGTTAATAGCATTTAGTTACACATAAAATGATTTGCGAGAACATGTTGAAGTGAACTCGATTCTGTAAAGGATTTTTTTAGATTTATCTAGTTCCTTAGCTCTGGTAAACGCACACTCAAAGTCTTTAGAAATGTAAACACAGCGACATTTTTCGTCGTCAAAAACTGTGATAAAAGTAACTGGCTGTATCAGTGTTACTGGCTGTTAACAAATACGAAGCTCAATGAGGTTAGTTCTGAAAAAAATAACGGACGAATTTCATGTAGTTACGTTTTATTGGTACTTAACTTAACGATCAAGAATCTAAGACTCTTTGTCGAGTTGTTTTCGATGCTTGATCGTTATCATTCATCGATTGTTATTGAATGTTCATTTATAACTTTTTGCACGAACAAATACAGCCAGGGTAAAGACAATGAACACACAATACGCTACCAATTTGCGTAACGTAAACATAAAGCCCCGTTTCGGCCTTTCGTATTCAAATGAACTTCGCTGAGTGTACATCGAACAATGCTATTTAATTTATTCTTAACATATACACTATTTTATATAAAAAATAGTCTACAGAAAAAAACAATAATTAAAATTGAGCCCCCTGGCGAACACAATCGACAACATTTTATTACATCTCACAAGCTTTAGATGGACATATTATAAATTTAATATCATATTTTTAAGTATACAAATAACAATTTCATCGTAACTATTTACGTTGTAGTCTTCTGCTGTAGAAATATTAAAAATGACAAAGCGTAATTAAAGTAGAAAAAAGGAATGAAGAACAATTCTACATTTTTACGAATGCCTTTGTACGGGGCAACCGGCGAGGTACGGATATTTGTATGTTTATTTACTTGAGTGGTGTAACAAAATGTAACATTACATTATTAAGTAAACGTTACTATATGAGACACACCTTTAACTAATCTATCGCAAAACTGTTGTGCGATTGTCGATTGTTTCACAGCCGATTCAACTGCTTAGTTACACAACTAAAAATCGAGTAGAGTGATCAAAGCGAGACTAAACAGTTGTGCTATACCTATGTTTTAGTTGCCACACACTCTTAGGGACTCTTTCATGATTTCTCTGTTGAGGTTATCTACCTTTGATCGCGCTACAGAGGGTCACAGTCACAGTGCATTTGGAGTTCCCGGAAACTTCGTATTTTTGTAAATGCCTACCGAATTTCACTTAGAAAACATTCTCTCTAATAGCAGGATATCTTCCCAAGATCCTCCCTTATTAAAGAATAATCTATAGATGGTATACAAGCAATCTGGTAGTAATTTGTTAGAAATGTAAACAAAGTGTAACTTAATTTATATCTAAGATGGCTACCGCTGGATAGAAAATTAAGAAATTTATCGAAGGACAGATTAGAAGTTCGGTCGCAATGGAGATTAATTATTTTACATCCAAATTGATTTTAAACTAAATTTACCTCGTCTTGAAATTGTTTAATCGTTAGACTTTAACAAATAGTTTTAAGTGAAATTCCTTTTAAATTACTTATATAATTGGATGTTGTGATAATAACTCTTTAGTACTTTCATAAGTATTACATAAATGCCGAAATTGAGTATGCGAGGTATAAATAAAGATTGTAATTTTCTATACTGGTTTAACAATCATCACCATCACCACCAGCTTACGATACATTCCCACTGAGGGGCTCGCAGCTCACCCTAAGTATGGGGTCACTAAGCCATAGTCAACTACGCTGGCCATGTTCGGGTTGGTTGACTTCACGCATATCTTCGAATTTCGTCGCCGATATGTGCAGATTGCATCACGATGTTTTCCTTCACCGTAACAACGTCGACATTCGAAAATGGAATAACATAATACATGTACTCGTAGATTACAAGTCAAGTGCGCCACCGAGCCACAAACGTTCTTAAAAAAGACTCTATCGTTTAAAAATGTCACATGTTTATAAAACAGTCAATGAAAATATTCTATCAATATTTTTTTTATAAAACATATTGTAGGGAGTTTTAAATCACCCTCGGATCAAATCGGCTCCGGCCATCGATCATTAGAAGCTTTCCAACGTTATTATTTTTTACGTAGAAAAATATGAAAAGAGCCTTTGAACTTTTTAAATATGTTTTTAACACAGGCGTATTAAGTATCAATAAAGTAGCTAATAGATTAATTTAAATTAAATTAATTGAGATCTAGCATAGACTTTAAATCTAGATGTCGCTGGTTACTTCGTCGACTTAAGGGAAGTATTTAAAAACATATATTTGTATTTTTTGTTAACTTACAGTAAAAGGATATTAATATGACTGTAACTAGTGTAATTGAGTTTTTGTTTAACACAAGATATTCGAAGGTAGAAATGTTTCTTCATAAGCAATGTTAACTACTACATTTTTTTAAAAGCTTTACTTGTCAATATTCTTAGTGGCCAATACGATATTAGCTATCAAGGAGGTAGAATGTAAATCATGAAGAACTATCTTAGTTCTTACTAATATTATAGTTTGAAAGGATGCATGATAGAGTTTGTAGCCTGAACTGACGATCGGAACTCGATGGCGTTGATGGATTTGACATGGATGTAGAGGATAGTTTTTTCTTTTTTATATTTACTAGATTTTTGTTAATTTACTAATATTTCCTTTAACCACTCCACAACTAAGCTTTAGGCTTGTACTAGTATATGGTTCACGACAATAGTCGACCGCAAGATTTGTATTCCGTATCCCACGCCATTAAGCGGATGGAGTCGCGGACGAAAGCTAGTGTATAAAATTATTGAAAAAAAGGTATGCTTTACAAAGTTTAAATCAACAACATCCACTTACTTTAAGTGAAAAGCATGTATTGATAATGTCGTGAAAACTGGCAAGAACTTCATTCGTATTCCACTCAGTGAGTAGAGAAGTTGCAAACTTTGTGAATGTTTTAACACTAAGAAAGTCAAAGTCAAGTTAAGTTGCTGATGTTAGTTTGAATATATTAAGTTGCGATGCATATTGCCTTGGCTGTTATTGACCGTCGTCGTTTTATAGACAAAAGAAAATTTTAATTCGATGTGTTGACCTATAATTTTTCGACTAGATAAACATAACCAATTATGAGCTTACTAGCGCCCTCTTTAATGCCTTTATCGATGTCGCAAAGACAAACCTTAGGCTATAATTAATAAAAAATGTACTTACGAGTAGCATTACTTATAAACACTATTTTTAAAATGAAATTTGAATCCTTTATTTAATTTCAACTTTAGTATTGTAATTTAAATTGATTGTAGAAACGAGAACAGATTTTGTTTGAAGTAAACTTTAAAATTAGTTTAGGACAGTTCTTTAACTCGGATTGTTGTAGTTGGAATAGTTTCATCAAGTCTAGGAAGTTGGATTGGATTAAAGGTAACATTTTATTGTCTTTTGCTTACATTTGTCATACAAATGATCATACATACATATGGCCTAAAGCCTAATGTATTAATGTTCTATACAAAACAAACTAAAATAATAAATTTTATCTTTTATTCTAATTTTGAAATTGCTTTTACCAGAGAAACTAATTTACTTGTGAAAAAATATGTAATTTTGGTTAATGCGAAACTAACTATCGCCCGCGAATTTAATTGCGTTGATTAAAAAAAACAAAACTCATTTCCTCTACTTCTATGCAAATTTAAGCTTCAAACTCTGCAAACATCCATCCATCCATTTAAACATTTGCATTTATAATATTAGTAAGATTAAAAATAGGTATAATCTAGTAAATTAGTGATGTCCAATATTTCTAGTTTCGTTATCTGCGATAGACAAAGTTTCAGACGATGCGGTTGCTTTGCATCCAGAAAGTTTGGAAATGAGCGATTTAAAACGATTAAAGGTCTGACCTGATTAATGATTTTAATGCTAACAGTTTTCGTTGCAAAATCATTAGGCAAAGTTACATTTTTTTAAAATACTTTCTATTATAATAATAATTACGAGAACGGCGCACAACTTTGACTAAACTACCGCACAATTGTTTTGCGATTGTCGATTGTTTTGCAGCCAGTTCAACTGTTTAGTTGCACATTTAAAAATCGAGTAGAGTGTGCACTTCCATATTGGCTCATAGGAATCAAAGCAAGACTAAACACTTATGCGTTAGTTTAATCAAAGGTGTGCGCGCGCTCTAAAGGTACAGAGGGATCAAAGAAAATCCGAATGGAATTGAGAAAGAAAATATGCGTGAGAAGTGAGTTAATTTAGATATGACAGGATAGATGAATGTAGGAGTAATGCATACTTTGCCCTACGTAGGGACAAGGGCACGTCGATGAATACATAAGGGCAAAGATAAGAACAGTATAAAAATGCAAACGCTTCGAAAATGTTATTTAAACTTGGGTCATAACTTTCATTCCAATTTACCGACGAGTAAAGTTTTAATGATTTTACGTCAGTTTGGTGTTGAAGTATTGTCAGTTAGGTTGGATGTTTAAGTACTATAGATTGACAATTCGATTGACCCGATGGGCATAGATCATACTAAATTATGATAGCTCCCTAGCGCCCTATTATGCAATATCTAACAGTCAAGAGATCTTTTTACTGCATAGTTAAAGTATGTGGTCGGATGAGGGAGACGATACTAATGAAATTTTTGGCAAAACATGTCACGTCGAGTATTTTCTGTAATTAGCAGATAATAGGGACACCAGTACGAAAGATACTAAGAAGCGAACGACTGAAGCGAACTTTAATCATGTTGGTGTTCCCGACGATCTTTTGCCCCCTTTTCTAGCAAATCTTGACTTTAATAAATTGTTTCTAGTAATGTTGCTATGCACCTGTTGGCTAATTGATGGATTATATGTATACTTAAATAAAATTACAAATACAAATAAAATTGTTTTATTGCTAATAATAAATTATTTGTCATAATGTACATGACGACACTATAGAGAGCTTTGACAAGGTCCGTGATTGTGGACGGCGAGCCCTATGACGTGTGTGGATTTCTCAGTCTTGGCCAGTCGGTGCGTCACTGGAGCCAGCTTGTTCACAGGAACAATTTAGCGAAGAATTAACATTTGTAATACAATTTAATCTTCAATCCGTACCAGATTCCATTGGAATTGTCTGCCTTAAGAAAAAGCCTTTTTTAAATTATTATAATAACTCAATCGTGATGTTTTTTTTTTACTAGTTACGCTTGTTTCCAGTGATGTTGAGTTATTTGAAAATGTAGACAATTTTGCGATCGAACATCGAACGTCAAAATCTCTTTAAAACTCTACCAAAGTGTTAGCTAAAATGGAATCGGCTTCCGTGGTTGTTAGTTGTTGCGAAAGTTCTACATCTGCAGTAAAGCCGCAGCGACTCCTACTTTCCGAAGTTAGACGTTAAGGCCAAAATAAAACGTGAAATCTAATTTAAATCGCTCTTTTTGGTGATATAGAAACGATATCATGTATATCGTTAACATGTCTTGTAAAATTAAATAGAAAAGAGAAATTAAAATTAGATTTCACGTTTTATTTT
>DVQG01000524.1:0-14143 GCA_018231605.1 Papilio ambrax
TGCCGACCCTCCGTAAGGGATAAGGGCAAGTTGATGATGATGATGATGATGATCTATATACAAGTACAGAAATAAATCCATTAAAAACTTTATCAATGGAATACGTTTCTCCTCTAAAAATTAAAATTTCCATGTAGAATCTACGGAACACATTTCCAAAACGAACTTCACACTTTACCATATCCTTTTTTCTATTACATCTTTTAAGACTCGTGTAAATGGTAGGCAATTTAATCAATATCAAAGGAATGTTAGAACGATAATATTTTACGGGATTATTAATGGTACGTGACGGGACAATGTACTACGGACGACAAACTTTTGACCACAATGCGTAATGGGTGCGACAGTTTGGTATTAATGCGTAGTGCTTACATATTGTGCAAATGCGTAGTGTTTTCGCTGTTCAGTCTCAAAAGATTTGTTTTTTATTCAGTTGTTTTCACTAAAACACATATAACAATAGTCATAATTACAAATTCCTATACATTAATGTAGAGGTCTTGTTAGCAATTTTATACTCCTATAATTCTCTACTGTTTGCAATCCTTAGGTCTAGACAGGGAATCCCTTTATGTACATATACAATAACAAAAGAATAAACAATTGTATTACGTGTTCACAATACATTGACACAATGTAATACTTTTCAAGCCTTCGTATAATATCGCGAATAGTCCGCTAATACTGTGAATTGACCGTCAACATCAGACATATAATTCAATGACAGTTATTTAAGGCAGGTCACGTCACCTAGTACTAACAGGTGTTTATTCAACTACTATATCTAGACATACACTATCTTTGTTGTTTTCGAAGAGAATGTAAGGGACAGTAATATTGTAATGTTTATATAATAATAGTAAAATATCGATACATCTAATTAAATTAACTAACAATTCAGTTAAAATACATTGTCTAAGATTTTATCCTAACAGATAATTATTAAGAATTACCCTTCATAGAACTAGTACATTAAAAGTATTTAACGAAAGACTTGATTTATTAAAGCGTGATACATAGCTCAGTTCTCACAGTTTTAACCGAAGTGTTTAGTTTAAACTGTGCGTGTGTAGAAAATGTAGCGGGTTAAGCATCTGAGCTACGTTGCTTTTTCTTTAAAAAGTTTGTTTATAACAAAACGTACCACGGTCAATGACCTGAATCAAAACAATTACAACACCTCAATGCAACGTCAGTAAAGTGCAAATAACCAGTTGTATTGAACTCAAAGAAAAGGGTTGCTCTGAATTTAGTAAACACGACAATAAACTCGAAGGCGCGTGACTAACGGACGGCTGGTGTAAGGTCTTACAATGTTGAGGGCGTACTAACTTAAAAATAAATGCTGCAAGAGGGTTGAGGAGTAAACAAGCTAACTTTGTTTCAAGTTGTGGTATTAAGTTATATTTTTAAAGGAATTCCAACAATACATGCAGTGAGAAAGTGTTTATATTATATTATTTTGTTAGTTATTTTATAACATAACATTACGTGATTGGCATTCAGGTACAAATTAAACGAATATAAAAGTAAATAAATTCGTTTTCTTGTATTTATTGCATAATCAAAATGCTATACAATATCTTTACAATTATTCAAGGCGAGGGAAGTGAGCCCGTACTGTCCTAAAGTTTACAGTTTTGTGGTACCCTTTACTAAAAAACTGTTACCATTTTAGCTTTAACCTTTCACAGTGTAAATTATATTTTATGTTACGGGATGGTTTTATTTCATTACAATAATTGAATTTTAAATTATTTTGAATCTATTATTTTAAAGTCGTTCTTAAATTTTATGTTTACTTCGTTAAATTCCATAATTTACCAAACTCAACATCTCAAGGCAGAAAAGACAATCTAACAATTATCGCTCATACGGTAACACCGCTAATAAACGCGACTGTACTTATGAAAAAATACGTCATAACATAGTTTACATCAGCACATTTAAAATTATAACAAAAAAGACGATTAAAAATTAATATTGAAAATAAATCGACAAAAATAAAATATCTCAATTGAAAAGTAATCAATATAGATAATAACCATTTAACATTCAATACAGACACAGCCGTGTAGTGCCGGCATTAGAATACAGTGTGGCACTACTCCTTGTCTTCCCGCGGAGGTCGTAAGAGGCAACCGAGGGACCCGCAGCACGAACATCCAGTGCGATGATCCTCTATCGCTTAATATAACACCTAAAGCGATTTGCATTGCGGGGCTTATTGCACTAACCTCAAGTAGTAGGGCAAGTTCAACAAGCGATAGATTGAATATTGGCAACGGACATAAAACGAACTCAGTAAACTTTTTTTAACAATTTCACTAGCATTCTTTAAACTTTTAATTTTACTAATACTCTTGTCTGTTTACTAAGGTCGGTAATATTTAGTAGATGGAACATCTTAACCCAAAAGAATGACTTTATAAGTTGACGGCCTCTCGATTACCTTAACGATGACGGAAGCTAGATCTTGGTCATAGAATTTGCTAGTAAAAGCAGTCGATACTAACTACTTAAAGTGGTTGGCGTCGGGCTGACAGTAGTTGGCACCAGCTGTACACGGACCGCGATGTGCAATGGCCCTTAAAAAATACAACCGGCCATACCACTGCTTGATCCGCCCGTGTTAGTCAGGGCTAATTAGCATAGGGTTGGAAAGATTTGTATGTCCAGTTGTTTTTTGAGATTAGAGTCAATATTACCGATCTATAGTAAGCGTAAGACGAGAAAAATTATATTCCAACTTGACAACGTAAAACGGTTATCAAATTATGAAAATTATCGAGGCAGGAAATCCATCTCTTCACAGTTTAGAACACCGCTTACTGGGTAGGTCATGATGTTTTTCAAGTTGTTTTCTCAAGTCAGTAAAATTTTAGATGAAGGACCATCATAACCCTAAAGAGCGGCAACGCATTTGCCTTCGTCTCGATCCCCATAATTGGTGAGAGACGATGGTCAAGGGTGCCTGGTTTATACTGCCATGCTTTGTCGCTCTTCAATAAAATGTAATAAAAAGGGTAACGGAGTGATATTTGGTAAAATTGTTTTTGTGCATGATGTAATTTTGCTGATTTGTAGAGAATAACGTGAAAGCTTATGACGTACGATTGTCTACTATTATTCTTAATTTCATATATTCTGGTGGTATCATGAAAATTCAACCATTTCTATTTTAACACTAAGTTTGAGACCTACCATCTTAAGTCTCAATGTTGTTGCACTAGACTTTGGGTTTCAAAGTCTAAGCGCAGCATAGTTTAGTTAAAGGTGAGCTTTTAAGTTACAACCAGTTTAACTTCTCGTCTATATCTTTAACTCTTATACAACATACTCTGATACTTCATTTTTTTTGTAATATCTTTCTTAACACACTAAACTTATAACATCATTCATAGTGATCTGTAGTCACAGTTATTTTGAAATAAATTAACCGTAAAACAATTATTTTCGAACCGACTGTACTGAACTGGAATCACTGAACGAAAACATACGACAGTAACGGACACAACAACTCACTACACCAAATGGAATCATTTGAAATAACTGGACTTGTTCTAAGCACTACATCTGGTAAAAAACAAATTAATTTACAAAGTCAAACCAAAATTATCAAAGTATACAGTAACAGTAATTATAAAACTAATTGAATCAAATAATAGGAAGTATCAAGAAACTCGAGCTTGTAAATAACAATTTTTTTTTTGGTTTCTTTTGTAATCAATATCAATTTAAAGTCTGAAAGACCATCTTATCCCAAGTTGTAAAATTATTTCTGTGCTAAGTAATTTTTGCAAATCAAACAATAACCTTTTTAAAAATCAGGAATTCATTTTTTATGCCAAAATTACGGTTCAAAAACGTTAATTCATATAAAGTCAACCAAGCATCATCATTGTCATCACTGAAATATGAACCTAGTAAAAATATAACCATGGACTATACGGCTGCCGTGTAGTGCCGGCATTAGAATACAGATTGGCACTACTCCTTGTCTTCCCGCGGAGGTCGTAAGAGGCGACCGAGGGACCTGCGGCACGGACATCCAGTGCAACTATCCTCTAACGCCTAAGCATCATGAAGCAATAAGTAAAGCGGGACTTATTGCATCCACCCCAAGTTAAAGGGCAAAGGACGAAAGACAGAGGATTTTAAGGCAACAGAATCTGACACTAGAATAATATATAACTTTTAAGTAAGGAGCGAAATGAATACACTCGGAGACGTTTATATTTACTAATTTTAATGAAAATGATAATCAGATACGTGGAGTGTCACAATAACTAGGCCTTTTGACGTGCTCTTAGGTCATAACATTTTACTGGCTGTTTGCTAAGGTCGGTAATATTTAGTAGATGGAAAGACTTAACCCTAAAGTATGAATGCAGTTGGCGGCATCTCGATTCACCTAACGATGACAGAAGCTAGACATAGGCCACAGTCTTCAGGTATCATTGAGAAATATAAGGGGATGGGAAAGGTTTGAATGTCACTTGTTTTTTGTGAATGATGAAATATTACTAATCTGTAGGAAACTATAGCAAAGTTAAAATGTACTGACCTAGAAAACCCTAATTAAGAGAACTAACGCTAACTTTAAGCACACACTTGGAAATTCAATAAGAAAAAAATAAAAATATTTTAGAGCGCAAGAAAGGCTTAACAAAACAATTGCAAAGATTTTAATGTTTGTCTCTGGACGCACATAAGAACCACATCTGATTCCCCTAATGATGAAATATGCAGGTCTCTTATGTGCGACTTGTTATAATGCTTTGGTCTACTCGTTTCTAATCGTAATAGCGTTAGAGTATTAAAAGAAAAGATGTTACCGAGAATTTGTTAAATTAAATAAAACATCATTAGCGAAAAGCGAACAGTAACCAAATTACATTAGTAGACAAATATGGACACCGCTAGACTTGAGACATTAAATTCGTAACATGAGAATTTTTAACACATCGAAAAACTTATAAAACATTCATTAACTCCTTGATATTAAAAATGCTGTTTACCATTTGTCGGCATTGTTCTGCACATTTTAACATTATCTTGGTTCAGTAAGAAGATGGAATAAAAAATTGGTGTAACACATCTGACGTCGTCTTGAATCCCATAATGATAAAGGATGCAATGTCACCTGCGTTTGACCATATTTAATGCAAGAACTAAAAATATATAAGAAAAATCATATTTGAATTGCATTAGAACACTATTAATCCCAATATTAAAAATTGCAAAACCATGTTTATTTAAATTAAAAAACAAACTTGGCTGTGGCACCAAAACGTCCTAGTCCATGTGTTTATTAAAGAACACATTTTAATACTGTTATAACACCATAATATTCTAGAACTGAGCTATTCGATTGCATTTTCTACTGTTTGCTACATCCGGGAAGATTTAAGAGATGGACCATCAACAACCCTGAGGGTGATAACGCATTCTTCGCCATCTCGATCCCATAACTGGTGAGGGATGTACCGATATGCGTTTACCACCCTATTCTTGTAAACACAATAAGTAAGGAGGGTTCCTGGAGTGAGATTTAAGTCAATTGTTATTTGGAAAAGATGCAACGAATTCTTCTCCGGTTTATAGTAAACTATAGCTAAATACATCACGAAAGATAAATCAAAAGTTTCAATACACATGCCAAAACAATTTTTGTCTGTTAGCTTCGGCGATGTAGTTAAGATCACGTCAAATGCAAATCCATCTCTGCTTACCCCTCTCAGTCACGCGTGTGAGTTGTGTAGTCATTGAATTAAGCTGCAGACAAATTAAAAACATATTTTCGAAAGTTAGAGGCAGTATTAAAATAAAAAAAACAACTACAATTCATGCAATGATTGAAGCAACGTTGAATACATAGATTTACAACTCACAATTGTGTTACAACTTGTGGAGAAAGATGAATTTTAAGAGACAATCTAACAACCAGTTAACGTTGTGACATAACTGCCGCCGTGTAGTGCCGGCATTAGAATACAGGGTGGCACTACTCCTTGTCTTCCCGCGGAGGTCGTAAGAGGCGACCGAGGGACCCGCAGCACGAACATCCAGTGCAACGATCCTCTATCGCTTAATATAACATCTAAAGCGATTTGCATTGCGGGGCTTATTGCACCAACCTCAAATAGTAGGGCAAGTTCAACAAGCGATAGATTGAACATTGGCAACGGACAAAAAATAACTGACATAGTTATTTTTTTTATATAATTCAACTAACACTCTTTAAACTATTTTTGGGAATGCGTGTAAAGTGCGATGTAATCTATTACGCTGTTTACTAAGGTCGGTAATATTTTGTGAGGGAAGATACACCCTATGGTGACAGCACTTGGCGGCGTCTCGATTACCATTACGATGAAAGATGCTAAACCTATATAAAACATGTATGTCAATATAAGTCTCAGTCAGTGTGCTTGTTACTATTCTGTACATATATTTTTAAGAGGGTTAGAATGTTTCGATTGTGCACTTGTTTTATGGGAATAGAGCCAATATTACCGTTCTCTAGGAAACTATAGCAAGATAAATCGCACTGATACGCATTTTTTTGATTTTTACATATTATTTTATTTATTTTTAACATAATAAAATGATAACTAAGCGTTAATCTGTGGAATAATTTGACTGTTTGATTTGTTGATGTAGACAGGTTTCATTTTTGGCATTTCTGCTGACATCGGTAATATTCTGGAAGGGTGTACTCGTTGAGAGTGCACACTGAATGCTATTTGAGGTCATTAGGTTTTGTCAAATTAGTCAATAATACCGGTGTATAGCAGCCATAGCTAGGTTTTAATGGATTTTTCTGCATTCCACAATCAAATTTTAAATTATTTTGAATCTATTATTTTAAAGTCGTTCTTAAATTTTATGTTTACTTCGTTAAATTCCATAATTTACCAAACTCAACATCTCAAGGCAGAAAAGACAATCTAACAATTATCGCTCATACGGTAACACCGCTAATAAACGCGACTGTACTTATGAAAAAATACGTCATAACATAGTTTACATCAGCACATTTAAAATTATAACAAAAAAGACGATTAAAAATTAATATTGAAAATAAATCGACAAAAATAAAATATCTCAATTGAAAAGTAATCAATATAGATAATAACCATTTAACATTCAATACAGACACAGCCGTGTAGTGCCGGCATTAGAATACAGTGTGGCACTACTCCTTGTCTTCCCGCGGAGGTCGTAAGAGGCAACCGAGGGACCCGCAGCACGAACATCCAGTGCGATGATCCTCTATCGCTTAATATAACACCTAAAGCGATTTGCATTGCGGGGCTTATTGCACTAACCTCAAGTAGTAGGGCAAGTTCAACAAGCGATAGATTGAATATTGGCAACGGACATAAAACGAACTCAGTAAACTTTTTTTAACAATTTCACTAGCATTCTTTAAACTTTTAATTTTACTAATACTCTTGTCTGTTTACTAAGGTCGGTAATATTTAGTAGATGGAACATCTTAACCCAAAAGAATGACTTTATAAGTTGACGGCCTCTCGATTACCTTAACGATGACGGAAGCTAGATCTTGGTCATAGAATTTGCTAGTAAAAGCAGTCGATACTAACTACTTAAAGTGGTTGGCGTCGGGCTGACAGTAGTTGGCACCAGCTGTACACGGACCGCGATGTGCAATGGCCCTTAAAAAATACAACCGGCCATACCACTGCTTGATCCGCCCGTGTTAGTCAGGGCTAATTAGCATAGGGTTGGAAAGATTTGTATGTCCAGTTGTTTTTTGAGATTAGAGTCAATATTACCGATCTATAGTAAGCGTAAGACGAGAAAAATTATATTCCAACTTGACAACGTAAAACGGTTATCAAATTATGAAAATTATCGAGGCAGGAAATCCATCTCTTCACAGTTTAGAACACCGCTTACTGGGTAGGTCATGATGTTTTTCAAGTTGTTTTCTCAAGTCAGTAAAATTTTAGATGAAGGACCATCATAACCCTAAAGAGCGGCAACGCATTTGCCTTCGTCTCGATCCCCATAATTGGTGAGAGACGATGGTCAAGGGTGCCTGGTTTATACTGCCATGCTTTGTCGCTCTTCAATAAAATGTAATAAAAAGGGTAACGGAGTGATATTTGGTAAAATTGTTTTTGTGCATGATGTAATTTTGCTGATTTGTAGAGAATAACGTGAAAGCTTATGACGTACGATTGTCTACTATTATTCTTAATTTCATATATTCTGGTGGTATCATGAAAATTCAACCATTTCTATTTTAACACTAAGTTTGAGACCTACCATCTTAAGTCTCAATGTTGTTGCACTAGACTTTGGGTTTCAAAGTCTAAGCGCAGCATAGTTTAGTTAAAGGTGAGCTTTTAAGTTACAACCAGTTTAACTTCTCGTCTATATCTTTAACTCTTATACAACATACTCTGATACTTCATTTTTTTTGTAATATCTTTCTTAACACACTAAACTTATAACATCATTCATAGTGATCTGTAGTCACAGTTATTTTGAAATAAATTAACCGTAAAACAATTATTTTCGAACCGACTGTACTGAACTGGAATCACTGAACGAAAACATACGACAGTAACGGACACAACAACTCACTACACCAAATGGAATCATTTGAAATAACTGGACTTGTTCTAAGCACTACATCTGGTAAAAAACAAATTAATTTACAAAGTCAAACCAAAATTATCAAAGTATACAGTAACAGTAATTATAAAACTAATTGAATCAAATAATAGGAAGTATCAAGAAACTCGAGCTTGTAAATAACAATTTTTTTTTTGGTTTCTTTTGTAATCAATATCAATTTAAAGTCTGAAAGACCATCTTATCCCAAGTTGTAAAATTATTTCTGTGCTAAGTAATTTTTGCAAATCAAACAATAACCTTTTTAAAAATCAGGAATTCATTTTTTATGCCAAAATTACGGTTCAAAAACGTTAATTCATATAAAGTCAACCAAGCATCATCATTGTCATCACTGAAATATGAACCTAGTAAAAATATAACCATGGACTATACGG
Organism: Papilio ambrax; assembly: GCA_018231605.1. Taxonomy (NCBI): domain Eukaryota; kingdom Metazoa; phylum Arthropoda; class Insecta; order Lepidoptera; family Papilionidae; genus Papilio; species Papilio ambrax. The sequence continues at coordinate 9,054 of DVQG01000524.1, forward strand.
CTGCCGTGTAGTGCCGGCATTAGAATACAGATTGGCACTACTCCTTGTCTTCCCGCGGAGGTCGTAAGAGGCGACCGAGGGACCTGCGGCACGGACATCCAGTGCAACTATCCTCTAACGCCTAAGCATCATGAAGCAATAAGTAAAGCGGGACTTATTGCATCCACCCCAAGTTAAAGGGCAAAGGACGAAAGACAGAGGATTTTAAGGCAACAGAATCTGACACTAGAATAATATATAACTTTTAAGTAAGGAGCGAAATGAATACACTCGGAGACGTTTATATTTACTAATTTTAATGAAAATGATAATCAGATACGTGGAGTGTCACAATAACTAGGCCTTTTGACGTGCTCTTAGGTCATAACATTTTACTGGCTGTTTGCTAAGGTCGGTAATATTTAGTAGATGGAAAGACTTAACCCTAAAGTATGAATGCAGTTGGCGGCATCTCGATTCACCTAACGATGACAGAAGCTAGACATAGGCCACAGTCTTCAGGTATCATTGAGAAATATAAGGGGATGGGAAAGGTTTGAATGTCACTTGTTTTTTGTGAATGATGAAATATTACTAATCTGTAGGAAACTATAGCAAAGTTAAAATGTACTGACCTAGAAAACCCTAATTAAGAGAACTAACGCTAACTTTAAGCACACACTTGGAAATTCAATAAGAAAAAAATAAAAATATTTTAGAGCGCAAGAAAGGCTTAACAAAACAATTGCAAAGATTTTAATGTTTGTCTCTGGACGCACATAAGAACCACATCTGATTCCCCTAATGATGAAATATGCAGGTCTCTTATGTGCGACTTGTTATAATGCTTTGGTCTACTCGTTTCTAATCGTAATAGCGTTAGAGTATTAAAAGAAAAGATGTTACCGAGAATTTGTTAAATTAAATAAAACATCATTAGCGAAAAGCGAACAGTAACCAAATTACATTAGTAGACAAATATGGACACCGCTAGACTTGAGACATTAAATTCGTAACATGAGAATTTTTAACACATCGAAAAACTTATAAAACATTCATTAACTCCTTGATATTAAAAATGCTGTTTACCATTTGTCGGCATTGTTCTGCACATTTTAACATTATCTTGGTTCAGTAAGAAGATGGAATAAAAAATTGGTGTAACACATCTGACGTCGTCTTGAATCCCATAATGATAAAGGATGCAATGTCACCTGCGTTTGACCATATTTAATGCAAGAACTAAAAATATATAAGAAAAATCATATTTGAATTGCATTAGAACACTATTAATCCCAATATTAAAAATTGCAAAACCATGTTTATTTAAATTAAAAAACAAACTTGGCTGTGGCACCAAAACGTCCTAGTCCATGTGTTTATTAAAGAACACATTTTAATACTGTTATAACACCATAATATTCTAGAACTGAGCTATTCGATTGCATTTTCTACTGTTTGCTACATCCGGGAAGATTTAAGAGATGGACCATCAACAACCCTGAGGGTGATAACGCATTCTTCGCCATCTCGATCCCATAACTGGTGAGGGATGTACCGATATGCGTTTACCACCCTATTCTTGTAAACACAATAAGTAAGGAGGGTTCCTGGAGTGAGATTTAAGTCAATTGTTATTTGGAAAAGATGCAACGAATTCTTCTCCGGTTTATAGTAAACTATAGCTAAATACATCACGAAAGATAAATCAAAAGTTTCAATACACATGCCAAAACAATTTTTGTCTGTTAGCTTCGGCGATGTAGTTAAGATCACGTCAAATGCAAATCCATCTCTGCTTACCCCTCTCAGTCACGCGTGTGAGTTGTGTAGTCATTGAATTAAGCTGCAGACAAATTAAAAACATATTTTCGAAAGTTAGAGGCAGTATTAAAATAAAAAAAACAACTACAATTCATGCAATGATTGAAGCAACGTTGAATACATAGATTTACAACTCACAATTGTGTTACAACTTGTGGAGAAAGATGAATTTTAAGAGACAATCTAACAACCAGTTAACGTTGTGACATAACTGCCGCCGTGTAGTGCCGGCATTAGAATACAGGGTGGCACTACTCCTTGTCTTCCCGCGGAGGTCGTAAGAGGCGACCGAGGGACCCGCAGCACGAACATCCAGTGCAACAATCCTCTGACTCCTAATCTACATCATGAAGCAATAAGTAAAGCGGGACTTATCGCATCCACCCCAAGTTTAAGGGCAAAGGACTAAAGGCGGAGGATTGTTACTATTGTGATAATTATAATTTTGACACATTACTAGTTTTTATGATGATTTATAAAGAACATCGACAAGAAAATCAAGCAAAAACTTATAAGCAATCTTAGCTGTTACTGTATATTTCGATACGTATTATGAATAAAAAAAAACACTTCTCAGTTACGCTACGTTTCTGACGTTTGATTATATGGACTGTTTGTTGCAGTCGGTAAGGTTAGAAGAAGGATAACATCTTAACCCTATTGTGTGACAACTTGCTGCGTCTTGAATCACCTAACGAGTAAAGATGCGGGCGCCCTGTGCCAGTTATAGTGGCACAGATGCGATTGTCTACATAGTATATATGTATGTATCAAGGGTATGGAAAGATTACTGGAGTACAATTGTTTTTTGTGTATGAGTATTACCTATTGGTAACAAACAGTTCAAATTAATCAAGGGACAGATACACGATGAATGCCTATCGGTAATTACACAACCATTTGATGATTGAAGAATACACATTAATGATAATCAATGTTCCATTTACGTTTAATATCAAACGCCACCATTTCTTAACACGATTCCTCTGCACTGAGGAAAGTTCTAGACAACGGAATTGAACTCTCCCTAACATGACAAATAAAAAAGAGTCCCATTGATCTAATGTTAATCTTCATAACCGATTTTGACACCGAAAATATAATTTCATCTAACAAAATTTGACATTATATTTTTCTATGGAAAGAATACGACGATGAAGTATAATATTTTAGATCCAAGTTGTATTTAGCATTTTAGTATGTTTGCTAAAGTCGGTATAAGAGGAGAATAACATCTTAGTAAGGGGAGACGTCGACCTGTTCTACGTCATGTACTATACCCCAGAATATTATGCCAAAAACGTTTCAACGGTTTAATTACGGAATGAAGCATGTGTAGCTGACCTAAATTAAAATGCTAATCAACGAAACAAATCTTAAAATAGACTCTGAAATAAACTTAGTTAAAACATAAGAAACAATTAATTTAACGATAGTAAGATCTAATGATTATAGCAGTGTATCGTGTTCAGAAATGGTGGATAAAAAAAAATTTTTACACCGCCATTTTCTGACACGATTGCTATGTATAATTTGTGAAAGGGATCTCTGCTTCAATGTAACACGATCGGTATTTATGCCAGTACTTCCGATTGGTAAATGTTAAAAAAATAATGTTGAAATTCTTCGGAATTTTCGTTTATTACATCATTCAAGGGAGAGTTCCTAAATCAAATTGGCAAGATCATTTTGTTATTATGTTAAACATATTCAGACATGTCAGTATAATTTAAGAATTCAGAGTCACCTAGTTCCTATTGATAAAATATGACAGAAAAAACTCGAAACATATTTTGAACGATTATCATTAAGATGTTCTCATTCATTCCATTCAAACAATGAGATATCACTCACAGTATAGAATTATTATACTCTCTCGTACTTGACATTGTAAGAATTAGGTTAGATTACAAAATAAATTTACTTTTAAATCTCGATAATATAACAATGTACATTCTGAAATCGTTACATTGCCGGGCCTTTATAAATAACTTTTAGAGTTAGGCTTTCTAAAAGGGAATGAAATTAAAATATAATCTAGAATTAAATAAGTTCGGAAAAACCGTTGTGCATTATTTTTATTCGTATTTCGCTCGAAATCGAATGGTATGCGATCACTTTGGAAGCAAACGTTTTTTGTAAATGAATGTTAATCAGTCAACAAAATTAATAAGAACCTCCATCACCTTTCTCGTAAAATTAAATGACAGAACATCATCATTACAGAATCCAGATAAAAAAAATGTCATTTCAACCCGCCCCATTCTGATTTCGTGTGCAGTATACTAAAATTATCAACACGTTCTATATAATTATAGATTAATAAGGATAAATATAATTTGTACATTTAAAAAAGAAACACTTACAAAATCCTCTATTAAATATAAGTCTAGTTCTTAATTAAATTAGCGACTTAATTGTCGTGTAAGAAAATGAATCATTAAGTAATAATCCTTGATAGTAGGACCTAAGAAGATTCACCACTTTCCGATCAATTCCATTCTTATTACATGATTAAAAGACCAATTTTGTTGCACGATACTGACTAAAACCCGCATTCTATCATCGGCAAAATGAAAAATCATGCGTACGCATCTAATTTCACCTTGTAACAACTAAAGGTCATTTAAAGTTTACATCTGTTGACCAATAGGTTCCCCTTAAGATTTCAAGTGTTGAGATTAGGTCATACTGTTGGGCATTATATGCTTTGATTTTGTGTGGTCATCAAGTTACGTCGGTTATTAAAATAAATTATTAATAAGGAATAATTAAGTGTAACATAAGCATTAATAATTAGGTAGAGGAAGGCCGAAGAAAGTATGGATGGATTGTATGAGAGACGACTGTATTCAGATATGACGCCTGTTAGTGATGTATGTTACATAGTTTGCTGTAATAAGGCAGGAAAATAACGTGAAAATAAATACTAATAGTAAATTAAGATGAATTACTCACAAGTTGCATTTATTACGATATACAAGAGGCATTAAGTTAAGTGTAGTTTAAACAAAGATGTATGAGCAAAATGTGCAGTAATAACGTTTAGCGTGTAGATATAAACCATAATACCTCTTAAATTTCAACAGAATTAGGGAATAAAACTTAACATGTTTCACTAAATATAAGATTAACATATAAAATACATACCACTGAGCTCGGCACATACGATCATTTCTGTACATTGGAACTTTCTAGTTAAAACAGTGCGTGTTTAGGCAAAACTTTAACTCTAGTTCAACAGTGGTAGAGCCCGCTTTAACATCTTCGCACGAATGGGCCGGCTC
>DVQG01000525.1:0-14134 GCA_018231605.1 Papilio ambrax
AATAAAATAAAATTATCATAATTTTATGCGGATGAAGTAGCACAGGAACAGCTAGTCTTAAATAATGACAACTCCTCTAAATGTGCGAGTATTCAAGTGGAAAGATTCGTGGAATTACTAATTAATTGAAATGTCTGTACAATGTTAAAGGATATCTGAATTGAACCTTAATTATCAAAAGTTGTTTGTAAAGTGAACCTTAAATCATTCCTACGTCATAGATACTAATAACTTTATCCATTACATTTTAAGACATCAAATGAAAATATATCGGAGGTTATAAAATCTTACAGGTAGTATGTACTTAACTTAAGCACACAGACATCGATGACGTCAGATGCCCGTCGTTTCTCACTTCCAAACGCCTACATGATTAATTTTATTTTCTACTCCGCGAATCTTAATTTACATTTTCTTTTGATACATTTTTTGCCTTTTACGTTAAGAGTCGCTGTAAAACACATTTTCTCGTTATACATAAATCATTTTTTTATTTTTGTTTTGCTAAAAAGAATTATTAATTTGTACTTTTACAATTTAAAAGATTGCCTGTACTAATGTGACCTGTGAGGAGAAATTGTATACAGTTTTTAAAGGAATTGTAGAATGTAGAATTTAATAACATTGTTAGAACCGAAACAGATCAGGCTTTTAAAGTACCAATTGATGTCTTTTACTAAGATATATTGTAATGAAAAAGTTTGTTAATAACAGTTGCCTCGACAGATATTTTCTTTATAAAGTAATCGTGAGCGCTGTGAGCTATCCAGTTGATTAATGTTAAGAGTAAGTCGACACTAACTTGTTTCGAAGGACGAGCCATTGTCCGGGTTCGAGATACTTCGAAACAGAAAACGACTTTAAGAACAGACCCTTAAAATAGATGATATCCAACAGTGACAAATAGGCTTCGCTCCCTACAACGTGTTTTTAGGTTTTTCGGGATTAAACGCAGACTCAGACAAATTACGTTTTTTTAAGATGTACATAGAAAAAATAGCAACGAACGAAACATATACTTTTCTACGTTCATAAACGTTTAATTCTTTTCTTTATAAAAAAAAAGTTGCGGTACATTTAACGAAAAACGAAATGAATTGCGCGGTTTTTATAACAGGAACATTTCTCATAAAAAGAAGGTAATGAGACTGGATCATTTCGGATGCAAAAAGGCGGAAAATCCCAAATGTTTTATATTGCCCTCCTTTGCGTATTCGCTGATGCAAATAAATTAGATATTGCAGTGTTATGAAGACGTCGTCTGCGTAGTTATATTATAATGAATACAAAGAATTTAATAGAATGTGCCTTACAATATTGTCGCGTTCCTGTCACAATGACATCAGCTACCCCACTGCTATTGAAACTTGACCCGCCTTGCGAATCAGATGCGGGTTGGGGGAGTTTAAAAATTCTTAAAATATCTTCTTTCAAAGTCATGCAAATCACATTCAAAATTAAAATTTATAATTAAGATTTTAGGAGGAAGCACTAATCTTAGAAATATAATAAAAGTAGAGAATTTTTCTTAAACAAACAGCCCGGCTGTTCTGAAAATGACTCGTACTGGCGAGGGTTAATTGGCGAATTAAGTCATTAAGCGGGATTAATTCTTATAAGATTTCATATGATGCAAGCTTAGCTGGTGCAATATATCGTGTGCATACGTACTATTTGATAAGAACAATTAGTAACAACCAGCTGCATTTCCCACCTGCAGCCATGTATTATGAACAGGATGACCCAAGTTCCGGAACCGTCCTTTAAAGCCTTTCTTTACGAGCCACAGCTGAGGTATTCAGCTATTCAAGCAATAACGATATTGAATCTGCACGTTAAATTTAAGAAATAAATTTAGTGCATACATACATTATGAGCTTTGTAAAACTTAACGATTTAAAATAATTTTTAAATCAACGTAAAACATTTCAATTATTGGTTAATGTATAGGTAAACTAGCTTTCGCCAGCGACTCCGTCCGCGTGGGATTAAAAGAAAACAAAAGTGAGTAACCTATGTGTTCTTCCAGGCTATCCTCTATATCTATACCAAATTTCAACGAGATCTCTTCAGCCGTTTAGGCTACAAACTCTAACAATCATCCATCCATTCATTTAAACATTCGCATTTATAATATAAGTAAGACAGTAAGATGTGCGTTCAACACATATATAAAGCATCAAGCTTTTTAATTCATGTGTTAGAGGTAAACGATATCTCATACGATATCTAAAAATGAGACCAAACTAACAGTTTACAACACGTGCAGTAACTTTCATACTTCGGTCCATTGTTTAAATCACAAACAGAAAAAGGAGAGTAGAAATATCGTTTGCGAAAACGAATCGAGAGCTGTATAAACATCCGAAATAATGCATTCCAATATGAAACATACAAAGGAAACGATTGTATTATAAAATTTTAGACAAACATTTTTTAGACGGACGTGAAAAATTGCTTGAAATATGAAAGAAAATTGAAACACAGTACGAAGTATAACATTTTTGTTATACGTTTAAATATAATGCAAAATTCATTGACTGTATTAACGACCGAAGACTGCATCATTGATTAGTAGTATAAACTGCCAAGACCAACAGAACATAACTTAAAATCAGCAGAACATAACTTTGAATTGAATGATTTCCATCACAGTTTTGGCGTAACATAATAGGTTACAATTTTAACTAGTACTTACGAGTATTTACAGAACTGCTTATCAAAACAACATCTTTTATAACTTCTTACGTGGTTTTGTCATAAGTACAACTATCATTTTTATCCAATTATCCTATTCGTATTTATTATTTCTATAATATTTGTGCCTTATAATTGGCTAACGTGATAAAAAATGCTAATTTATGTAAGCTTCAAAGAACTAAAGGAACACATTTGGGCGCAGATATGACGCAATTATGTTACCGAATTCTTTTTGTGTGCGTTGTAATTGTGAGGCGCAGGTCGCGCTTACGAACCCCATTTATTCGAATGGCTTACGATAATTCGGCACGGTTCACCGCGCGCCTGTCCCCCGAGGTATCTCGAGTGTTGCCATTCTTACAGCCATAACAGGGTTTTTTCCATTAATGAAACCACTGCATCCATATTTCTATGATTTCGAAATGGAGATTATTATTTTGTACGTGCATCAGGCTTACGGGGAATTTATTCTTCATGAAATAATATGTTAATTTTAAAAGTATACGATACAGACGCAAAGGGGTAGTATTTTTTCTGGAAAAATAAACATTCCTTTCTTTAATATGAAAACATTCTTTGCTTAATTAAAACCCGTTTGGATCCTTTGATACCTTTCTTAAAATAGCATTTAATTGAAGTTTCCTTTATTTACAATGATCCTTTCTTGATAATATTTGTCATTATAAATCCAACAACAGTTTTCGATTCATTAATTAATTTATAAACATAGTTAACTGACCAGTAGTTTGTGGTTTGTTGCACGAACTGTACCTACATTACGGTGCAACTGGAAACGGTACCTCATAATGAAATGGCTTACAACTAATGGTACGGTAATGACGGCCGCAATTTACATACATATGTAGATGTATGACTGACTGAATAACTATCCAAATAATTAAAATGTACGAGTCATAACCTAGTATGATTTTAGTTCGAAGTGCAGTGCCGCAGTAAAGTAGTGTTAATTTAATTATTTGAGGTTATGTTTGACTAGACATAAATGCAAAAAAAGTTCTAAAACTGTCTAATTGGTTAATAAATAAGTATTTTTTTTACTTGTTTAATACTTATGCATAAACATTACAATAAGTATACTAAAACTAAAATACTACAAGATTTGCACAAGGACGGCCTTATTCCTTCAGCAATGTTTTGCAATGATTGATAATCGTTATAAAAATTCTCACCGTCTGTTCATCTGCGACTTAATTTAAGGGTAAACTTGTTTTTAATGTTAAGGTTGGTATGGAATGTGTGGAACAGGAAGCGGCTCCGTTTACCGCTAACATGCATCTTAATGTATCCAGGATGGCAGAAATCATGGTAATAAGCGCTCAGTGGCCGGGAAGGCATTATTCTAAAGTACAGCCTTATAACTGGTCTTTACATCTACATCGATTGGTATTGATGACACTATCAAGATCAAAAATAAAGTATTAAACTATGTGTATTTGCCTGACTCTACCTGTTTTCAATACTTTCTTGCGTAAATGTGAAATTACAATATTACGATTGGTGGAGGATGATTGATGGTGGGAAAATTAATGAAAATCAGTTTGAAAATAAACTCTCCAATATCAAGTTATTGTTTTTTTAATGCCGATAATTCGCGCAAAGACAAATTTAATAAATTTACAAAGACTACAATTTGTGGACGGGAACAAAATACGTACAAACATTTTTATATTAAAGATCTCATTGTGAAAAGTAATATAGAATATGTAATATAGTCGGGATTATCCTCTTAACCCTACTTGTCTTTTGGGTCAAGCCTTTCCTAAAATATTATGGCTACCCTAAAGCAAGCCGCAAGGGTCGCCGATGCGAGCGAGATTAGATGCAAACGATGGGCCGGCGCTGATGGCTCATTTGCCTCTCGGATGACGCATTGATATCACGAGCATACCTTTGCCGCACTTATTACATAAATCCGGCAAATGACTTCAACAAAACAGAAGCATTGTTACATGCGGCAAAGCTTAAACGATGATTTATATAGTCATAAAACATAATAAAACGCTGTCTTGATATAATGTTTTGATCTTTGAGGTCTAATATAAGTGTAATAGCCTAATTTACATAAAAGTACATATATTCTTATGTAGTCTTCATGTAATATTTCGTATTAGTTATTCTTTTATAAAATTGTGACCTCAATTACTGCTTGACAGATATCTCTTCCGTAGTAACAGCACATATTGTTGCCATATGAAAAAAACCATGTGAAGTGATCTAAATTAGTCTTAGTATTCTTATTATTATCCTACTTCTAGAATTCTCAAGAAACGAGGCAAATGAGAAAAACTGTTTAACCTAACTGTTTTATAGTACATTTAAACCTAGTTCTTATGTTAATAAGCTTTTTAAAACAGATACTTTTTAAAAGTCTGGTATACGCAAGATCGTAAAACTTTGTACAGTTAATTTTATCGATATAAAGTTTTCTTTTATGTCTGAGTTAGACATTTCGAACGATTGTTCTTTAAGATTGGCTCGAACAATTGTTAGTGGACTGAACAAGACAGACACAACGATGCCCAGTGCCTCGTGTCTCGTGCCTTGTGCCGCGTGCCCGGACAATAGGGCCAATTGAACGGATTGCAAAATCCCGGATGGTTGCTTCTTTGCTTACATTTTACAAAGGCGATCTTTTTAATTTACTTATCTTGCCCCTTTTCATGTTTTGTTAAATTTTAATTAAGTAATAAAATAACTTATTGAAAAAAAATATTACATTGAAAATGTTTCAAAGGAGAAATATGGTATTGTCGAGGTCTTTCTTTATTTTAATTTAGGCCCATTTACATGAAGAGCATTGTTGTTTGTATTTTGGACAAAAAGTATGTAACATGTAAAGAAATGTTTTTTTTTATCAAACAAACAAAATTAAAATCTCAAGTGAAAACTTATTACTTTTTACTGTGCTACAAGTACGTAATCCACATTTTAATTGGTTGAATTGTAAAGACAAAGTAACTTAACATGTGAAGCGAACATTTCTATAATTAATTATTACCAGGAACGACATACGTCAATTGACACAGGCAATATTGAATTGAAACAACACAATGCCCATAGCTGAGTCAATGTCCTCGAATAAGCCTCAGGGCGTTATTGTTATTCTGTGCCGTGTTCCGTGTACCTCACATTTATGTTATGGAACATTGTACCGATTGTTACGGTAAACATTACGTAAATTAACCCACATTATTAAGATTCTTGTTCCACTATTAACGTTTTATACGCATTGTGTTTGAATGGAACTGAAGAAGGATAATCTCTTGACGTTTTAATTATTAGAAATGAAAGCTGAATCATATAACTAACATCGGAACCGTTATCAAATTCGGAGCGTAATGGAAACTTTTGAATAGAAGTGGAAACTAAAGGCATAAGGTGATTAATTATTTTACATTACGACAAACGAAAAAGTAACTCTCCCAAATTAAAAAGAAAAACTATTGACTACGAATCTATACTAATATAATTAAGCGTAAACACAACTACTTAGTGGCGTACGATGTCAGCAATCAAAGCATATTTTTGAATAATTCTTTCTTTGATATAAAGCTGCTTACATATTTCACGCTATTAAACTTAAGGAGTAAATCAATTGGAAAAAACCTTCATGTGGGAAAGGGACTACAAACTAACTACAAGCTGCCAACATAAAGGAAGCAATAACAAAATAAAGTTTTTAAATTGCATGCGTATGAAGTCGCACGGGAATAGCTTGTATTTCTATACGACTTAAATAAGATTTAACTTATTGTAACAATATGCGTGATGATTTTGGATGTGCAAGAAATATTATGATATTAATTTGCTTGTTTCGCCGTTAAAAATTGTAGTTGTTTGTATTTCTATTCAATTTACAAGTCAACACTCAATCGTGAACAAAAATCTAGATTTCAAAGCGTCGATTGATGGAAAGCGCCGCGCTGTAAAATAACGAAGCAACTGCTACATCAAGTAATTGACATCGTCGGCACTCGTCGACCCAAAGAGCAACGGCGGCCTATTCACGTAAAAGCCGGGGAAGAGCCGAACAGTTAAACAGCCGACGAAAAACAGACAAACTTCAGTATATCGGGACGAGCCTACGTTGATCGTAAAAAACCTTACCTACTTTCAGAGTGCAAACAAAGCTGACAACTTTATGGTTCCGTTGCTTGAATTTTGCTTAAATGATGCATACGTGAAACTTTAGAAAATAATTTCATCCGAAACGCAGTGGATTTTAAAAGACTTTTGAAAAGCTATATAATACATCACATATTAAAATCGACGTAGATGTGCTAGACATCATTTTCATGTGGCATTTTCAACATCGTATGACATCATTAATTAAAAGAAAACTTTTTACTTTGCTACCTAACATAGAGGAATTTTTACCACAATTTGAAAGAAGAAATAATAAAAATTGAGAATAACAAAAAACTTCAGATCTACTCGTCTACTTTAAAAATAAATTAAGACGTTATAATTTGTTATCTAATAATTTACCAAACAAAGGTAAAAAATTAAAGAAAAATTATTTTCCCTACCTAAACTCCTAAAAGTTTTAATTTGCCTTCTAACTTGTATTTAATTACAAAAGATAAATACCGAGAACAAAGGCCGTGTACCAAATAATCTCGTGAATTAGCTATCTTTTCCAACAAAGCCTTTGTATACTGAGAACACTTAACTTAAAATGGGAGTCATTTTCCCGACAAAGCTCCGACTATACCGGTTCACAATTCACCGGAGCCAAAATAGCGGTTGGATTTGTCACCGACAAATCGTGTACTTCGAATGTTTGTAATTTACCTAAGCAAACCGTAATGTCCAGACAATTTGCACATCGAACGAACTCATTCACAAATTAACTTGTATTTCGGTTGTTTGCAAAGAATACATTTCGATGGTAATTGCACTATCAGAAAATCCTTATTGGTTGACTCTTTCCACGTATTTTTTTAAAATGAATTCGTTGGATAAGAAATTTGTTGAGTCCTCGGTTTACCTAGGAAAGTTAAAAACTCGAAGCTTACACCTTTTGCCGGTGGCATAAATCGGACAAGTTAGACAAAGTACTTACATTGGAGGACGAATGCGGCCAGTTCTGCGGCCAGCTCGAACCCCACAGGCAGACGACCGCGAAGGACGTCTTGCTTCAGTTGTAGGAATAATTGATACCTGAACGGATAACAAATTATTATATATTTGAAAAAGTACACATTGTTAGAACAGTTTTTGCAAACATATGATTTCATATAAAAAAACTACATTCAATTATTATTGTTATTTCTGCTACCGAACTTACTAAAAATATTAAGATGCTCATAAACATTTCTAATAGCGCGGAAAGTAAAAGTTACCGAATTTAGTAATTCCATAATACTCATTTTACAATAAAGGGAATATATTATGAGAAAAACAGTAACGTTTTATTTCTTTCTAAACGTCAAAGTGAGCTTAGTAAAAGGCTCTAAGATATAGCCCTTAAAAGGAAATTAAATATTAAAAGACCATCATGGCGAAGATTTTCAAAGATTTTACGAGTATTAACAGCGGCCTTTACCTAAAGGGAAGGATGCTTTCACCGTCGTGAGGCGAACTAAGACTCACTGGAAGCGACAGGGGGCCGACGACAGGGTAATAACAAAATTTTGATAAAATATTTCCGGTTTCCCGTCTTTGAAGTTTCTAAACAAGGAATGTCATTATTGACATAATGAATATGGATATTTTCCAGTTTCTGTACTTTAAAGGGACCGAAGATGAAATTAAATTTGCGAACAAGAAATAAGATTTTAAAAACAATGTAATTCATTAAATTTGCGGGACTAACAACTTTTATAACTTTTACATTTACTTATAATATAATTTTTAAGTTTAAGTATTTTAAGCATATTTTCAGTATAGTTAGTTAATAGTTAATTATTAACAGTTAAGTATGTATTATTAAATAATTATTCTTAATATATCTTACTTCTTACTAATATTATAAATGTGAAAGTTTACATCGATGGATGTTTGTTAGAGTTTGTAGCCTAAGCGGATAAACGGATTTCGATTAAATTTGGCATAGACGTAGAGGACAGCCTGGACGACACATAGGCTACTCAGCTTTGTTTGTTTTTTTAATTCCACGCGGACGGAGTCGCGGGCGGTATTAAATAGTCGTAATTTGTATATGAGTGAATTGTATAGGTATATAAAATATTATTGTCACTAAACAATAGAATGTAACATAGTAGCAAAAAATATATCAACAGAAGCTTGAGTGGGCAGCTAATTCGAAATTTATGTAGAGGCCGTCAGCAAAGCACTCGGAACACTTGCCAAATTGCCTGTTGTAGGAGCAGAATTAGGTTACACAGCCGTTAACAACAGACCGTATCTGCTGCACACATGTGCTTAACATAAAGTTATTATTTGCACATACACAAAAAATAAAGAATGTGTACATTAAATGACGAAATGGAATCGATTGTTAAATATCTTGTAAGAGAGAAAAAAAAATATTGACAAAGATAAATAAAAATGTTGCCTAGTTATGATGCTTATTAATTTTACTAATAATAAAAAGGTTGATTCATTATTAATAATATGTTACAATGTCGTTGAAAATATAAGACACTTTACACTCAATTACTGCTTTAATGATGTCTAAGAATAAAAATTATATACATGAAAAAGTTAGAATACTGTAAATAAAATAGTAGAAACCGAGATATGTAATAAAATTAATTACTTAACACATCGCATCAGAATGTTTTGTTAAAATATACTAAGACTGACACTAGCGTGAATGTATCCAATTTAAAATGTTTTAAATGAAAAGTTTCGCGAATGTTTTCAAAGGTTGCCATAAGTCGAGTACTCTAATGCCAGCTTGGCTCATTCATTCGTTTTATTCTAGCCGCTGTTTACGAGATCGCGGGCCAGGGGGCGCTGAGAGCGCACTTCCTTAACCCTCGCCCTCTCCCTCGATATTAACTTTTAAAAAGATTCTCGTTTAATATTTTATATCAAATCATATGTTCGTAATCTTATTTGCTAGCAGCGGTGAAGTAGAAACAAACTAAGACTTATTATTTGTTTATTTTTTGACTCACATAACCTATACATAGATATCTAACTAACGCTCTTAATATATTCGTCCTAACGATATTGTAACTAAGAAAATTAACAATGTTATACAAAATTAACAAACGGTGACTTGTATTCATAAAAGAACTTATACGTTAGCATTTTTTGGAAATAAGCGTAATTTATAAAAACTTTATTAAAATAAAAATTAACAATAAAATGATAAGCCAACCACAAAGTTCAAAACGAACTTCTTTGATATAGAGTATTCCGAAAATAATCTACATATGTTGCAACTCGGAAAACACTTCGCCGTTATGAGTATGTTTACAAAGTGATATTTATTAGACGCGTGCTTTGATGGTCCCGTCGAGTCGGATGGCTTGTTTATTGAAACATCGGTCGGTCGATGAAAAGGCCTATCTGTTATGGTATCACCCCTCGCCAACCGCCGCCGCGTTGTCATCTCTCAAACTGAGTAATGACTCTAACACCCTGCAGTAACCATAAACCATTGAAATGGAATGTTTCGTAATGTGAGCTAAAACTAGATAAATATTGAGCTTTTCTGACACAATCAGAAAAGCTCATATAAATTGATTAAATTTTGATTTCTTTAATTTAATTGCTAACAATAGCTAAATCTACAAATTTTTACTTCGAAATCAGACTTTTATTCTTTTTAAACCTGCTAAAATACAGATTTTCTTATAATATTACGAAAATACATTACTCTCCAGAATGTGTATAGGCATTTAAAATTGTATCATTAAAACTAGCGTGGTTATGTTAAGTGATCCTTTAGAAAATCTCTTTCAAGTCACAAAGGAAGAGCGCCGTTTAGTCCACACGTTCCAAATCACAACTCAAAACGTATATCAGACGACAATTGGCGCACTAAGGACATCCATTTAGCGAGGAACGCGTCGCGCCGAGAATCTCAAGCCCGTCGTCTAAGCCGTCAATTCCCGCCAGGATTTCATTTCCCCCGACTGCTTAAGCACAAGTCTCCACAGTCAAAGGAACAAAGACAAAGTTAGCTGCTCGCATTTGATTACTTAAGGTATTCAGAATACACTAACTTACTTAAAAGAAGTCATTGTAACTTAAAAGACGTCGCACAGAAAAGGTTTATGAAAGGAATTGGACCTGAAACATTGTGACGTAGAAATTTCTGTTCATTTTTCTCTACAGTAATGCTAAAACAAGCTTAGCTTTTCTCTGAAGTAAATATAAGACTGTACTTTCGTGTAAGATTAATTTACCTACTTATGTATGTCTAGTGACATAAATGCTAAAGTTGTATCTAGTTAGATGAATGAAACGAGTACCAGGAACCGCAGGACATAGCTAGTTCTAACCTAGTAGAAAAGTAATATATTATACATTTTAATACATACATGCATAATTTTTCATTAATATAAAACGAACAACCCACGAATAAGTCTAGATGAATGAAAAATATATTCAAAGTCATATTACCGCGTAGATTGAATTTTGTAGGTATTTTCGTGAGGTTATAAGTTTAGTAGGGATCCGTTACTCAAAAATTGGCTTCGCGCCGACAAAAGGGAGGAATCCTTTGTGACAGAGAACGAGATTGTGTAACTAAGGTTAAGAAGCTCTAGCAAAGACTGACTCTCAAAGGGGCTAGGAACATTTAAGTCGTACGGAGGCTAACTATTTTGTACTTTATCAGTCTTCAATCAAAGTTATAGCAATAGTGTGTGCTATGTAGCAATAACTTTTTTACTGTTGACCTTTCTTTCAGTATTTTTGTGGCTGTCATTGATACCATGAAAAGTTAGGTAAAATATAGGTAACATTAAAAATAACTATAATGGTCAATTTCCTAGCAACGTTTAACCTTTAGTTAGTGTTTTTGGTCCGATAAATTCACGAAATGAGTTTCCGAACTTCGTAACTCGAGTTTTACTCCGTTGAAACTTAGGTCAACCTAACACAAATGATTCATTAGCTAATCATACTTTCATACTATTATTATAAATGCGAAAGTTTACATGGATGGATGAATGTTTGTTAGAGTTTGTAGCCTAAATGTCTGAACGGATTTCGATTACATTTCGTATAGATGTTGAGGATAGTCTGGAATAATACATGGGCCACTTGTTTTTTTTTAAGTCCACAAACACGGCATCGCGGGCGAAAGCTTGTGATAAAATAAATGGAAACTTTAGAAACCAAGCTTAAGTTAGTCAATGCTGAGACAGCTTTCAATATGAGAATACGTGGAGGTAACAGATGTGCTTTATTGTCGTGTCCTGTCCCTCAAAGCTTGATATTAATGTGCTGTAAGGTTGATATTACGAAATTATGCGGCACATTATAGGGACAATATAAATACATGACAAATACGTAAACTCTAAATTGTGTTTACTTAAATTATTTGGTCAAAGGCTACTAGAATTTACTGTTTTTAAAATTTGAAATATTAAATTATAAGCGCCAATAGAACAAAAACATCCAAATTGATAACCATATCAATATTATATGAAAGAAGATTTAAGTCATACAATCGTATCAGATCTTAATGAAGTTTCTGCGCACTTATTAACCAGATTTAATACTGTAATCATAAATAATTATATTCAACGAGCACAATGACTGGTAGTTAGGGAATGACGTTAAATCCAAAGTGGCCATTAGAGCCGTAATAAGTGAACAGGCCTCCAATATACCGCTCTGCAGGGATTAATGTTCATGTAAATTTAATTTCTTCCCTCCGACTGTAATCTACATAAAACATGGCCATTCTATAATATATTAGAGCAAACCACTGCGAAAACGAAAAAAAAAGTATGTTTAAAAACATCAGAAATGTAGACAGATTTGTTGTGCTAATATTATGGTTTTGAGATTCCTTAAAACCAAGGATGGTACGTTAATCATCAAAAGGAATTTACCCTCTGAGTTATCAAATTTCTAATAGGATGACTACGTTAGCTGAGCAAATAATCGTTAATTTGTGGACAGCTTAGAGTAAAATGGAGTTCGAATCCTCTCGAATAGACTAAATTTCGTTTCGGTCACCAATTTACTAATGATAACTTATGGAAGCATGTTGTAAGAATAAGCGTACTAAGTACTAAGCCTAACATTTCGTTTTAATACAATAGAACTGAAAGAATTAGTATGTAGAAGATTTTGATGACTTTTAAACAATTGGTACCTTATGGTACTCTAAAAACATGTATCCGTTGCCAACAAAATTTTGAATCCTTCAAAGCCATACACGAAGATGGTTTAATATTAATTGGTACAAGATTAGTTATTATCTACATTGCGGACCATCTAAAACTCCACGATAATTATTTTTGACCGACTTCCAAAAGAAGGAGGTACTCAATTCGTCTGTATGTTTTTTTTTCTTTTTTTTTATGTGTGCTGTTTTAGTGTATTTTGTTTGGAAGTTGGTTTTGTTTTTTTATTAAAAAGTTTATTTATTTAATTTCACGCGGACGAAGTCGCGAAAATATTCTTATGAGCGCTGTGTACGCGTCGTCTAGGATGTTCTTGTTTTTTTATTGTTCTTTGTCTACAGTATATTTAATTTGGTTGTGTACTTTGAACATGCAATTGGTGTACCTTTCCAATAAATGTGTTTTTTTTAATTACATGCGAAAAGCTAGTATTAAATTATTTATTTGAAGTATAAAATTTATAGTTGACTAGCTGTTGCTCGTGACTTCGTCCGGGTGAAATTAAAAAATAATTACAAAATATAGCCTATGTTACTCACAGATAAATTATCTTACTAACGGCGAAAGAATTTTTAATATTGTCCTAGTAGTTTGTGAGTTATGTCAATACATACATAAATATAAAAAACTCTTTATAACACTAGTATAGACTAGTATAGATGAAATTCCCAATTTCACGGTGGCACAACAAAGGCTTAAAGAACCCTTTGTATGGTATTTCGATTGTTCCAGTGTTTGTACAGCGACAATTCATTTTTGTCCATCCGTACGTGCTAACCTAAACCAAACAGTGGTTAGGGAAAAGAAACAACTGGACGGGGGGTCGTATCGACCGCACGCTAAACCCCCCGAGCTACTGATCTCGGCGAACTTATAATTGAGCTAGCTTTAGCCCGCGACTTCATTTGAGGAATTTAAATAAACTTAATAAGTCGACTATGCCGTCTTCATTGAGAACATACGGCCGTTCTGGAGATAGCTTCTAACATCCATTCAAATTTACGCATTTTACATAACGTTAACAACTTTATATTTATATTTTTATTAATTCAACGGTATATTTTTATTAATTCAACTACAGATAGGACTTTAGTTATGATTGATGGATTGCGTGAAAGGTGACATGATCA